>JACEGR010002193.1:0-137080 GCA_014170235.1 Listronotus bonariensis | reverse complement strand
TCGAAATCTAGCCCTCGGGCTATTTCAACCTTCAGGACATTATAGTCCTAGTAACGCCCTTGATACATAAATAGCTATAAGTGTGTCAAAATGTATTTAAAAATGAAAAATAAATAATTCTTTGATACGCATGATACCATGATTCCAAACGATATATTATTGTTGATTGAAAGAGTACATTATCGTTGATTGAAAGAGTATATTAGTAGTTTAAGTCAAAACAATTCTACATGTGTAAGATATCTTGTTTAAAAAAAAACTAGGGAAGAAAAACTTGGGTATACTGAGAAAGAAATTTAAATTTAAATTTATTTTAACTATATTTACAACATGATGTATGGTGGTGCATTACCAGACTGGTCAGGGAAGTCCCATGTAAATTTTTATTTTTTCAGATATTAGCTCCTCTATTGATTTTACAACAAAAATGTATAAGATTATTTTAAGTAAGTTGATAAGATACATACAAAATTTTATTATTTTTTAATAAGACAATTAAATGGTATTAAAAAAACGATTTGCAAAATCGTTGCATACCTGGTACATACCATAATGGTGGATTCATAACGGTATCAGGTATGCAATGATTTGACAAATAGTTATTTTAAATAACTTGTTTCCACGACACAACCGTTAAAAAAATGCTGTTTTTTTAATTGTTAACATGAAGGTAAAGTACACCATTCTAGTACACTACATAAAGTGTTAAAAAAACGTAACTTTTTTAACACTTCGAACCTTTTTTCACACTTTGAATTAGTGTTTTGTTTCAATGCCTACTACAATAAACTTAAATATCAATTTATGCAATGTAACAGTAAACGCGACATCAACTGAACCAAACGGTCAAGTTACCTTTGATTTCGTTGTTATTTCTTTTAGTTCATGTGTCACTAGTTTTAAAATTTGACAGTTTGCATATAAATTTAATAGAAATTATTGAAAATTAATAGTAATAATGAATTTGGATGACTAAGAAATTGAAAAGGAATTTATACTGTTTTTGTAATATTTCTACAAAAAGTAAGTACCTACATACAATTTACTAAAATTAAATAATAAATGCATAGTTATGAAGAGGATAATTGTCTCTTAAAAAATAAGAAGGCTATGATTTTGTGCTGCAAAAATTAAAATTAAGTTAGATAAATAAACATGTATAAAAAGGTATTTTGGGAAATTTTTATACGGTCGTCGAAAAAATATAGTTCGTAACACATGCATAAAGTGTCTTTTTTTACTTCCCATTTTTAGTTCCCATTTGTAAAAAAAAGTATCACTTTATGCACTTGTTTCATAAATTACTATTAATTGGCTTATTAAAAAATAAAGAAATTTAGTGTGTGTCCTTACCTTATCAATGTCTTCAAAATAGTCTAATACAGTTTTGTTGTAAAATCAATAGAGCAACCAATATTTGAAGGTATAAAAATTTACATGGGATTTCCTATGGCCAGTCTGGCGATGGGATGGCGCACTATCTGGTATAAAAAATTATAGTTATTACTTTCTAACAGTTAAGTTTTTTGTTTTTATTATTTTTCAATTGTGTGTACTTATAATATAGTGTTGAAGAAACTTACAATAAATGTTAGGTTAAACCACGACCACTAGTTTACTATGGTGTTGAAAGATTTGAAAGATTTTTTAATAGCTTTTGAAGTATTTGCGTCAACGATGTAGGAAGGGATGCTGACGCAAAATAAAAAGAGGATTCTACGCATTTTAATTTTAAGAAGCAGAATTATTGCTACTGCCGAAAATCTTTCTTTTTTGTCCTATTTATGCACAACTCCTGCACAGTGCTAAGATATTTTTTTACTGGTTTTTAATAAATGATACATACATATATCGTTGTATGAGAAGCTTATACAGGGTGATTCAAAAATCGATCACGAAACTTAAGGGGGAAATTCTACTTGACAAAATAAGGGTAGAGCTTTATATAATTTTTTTAAAATGTCATTCGTTTTGGAGTTACAAGCGGTCAAAGTTTAATTTTTATTTTGGTTTTTTCGCCATATTGCATTTATTTTTTAACAAATCAAGTTGATATTTGGCATACAAATCGAGCTTTGCAGATTCAAGAATTTTAAGATAAAAGTACTTTTTTAAATACCGCCAGAGGGCACTTTACCTAAAACTTAAAATTTATTTACATCATAACTTTTTTATTTTAACAGATATCGCAAAGCTGGGAGCGCCATTTTATAGACAATCACAAACTTAAAAAATATTTTCTCTTCTTTTTATTAAAGTCGATAAACCTCACCGTTTAGGCACCAATAGGCATCAAAGTTTTCATCAATTTTAATCAAATTATCTACATACATACAGGGTGTCCAGTAACTCAACCGACAAACTTAACCAAACGATTCTACAACAAAAAATAAGAAAAATCTTTATATAAACATATGTCCTAAACGTTTGTCGGTTGACTTACTGGACACCCTGTATGTATGTAGGTAATTTGATTAAAATTGATGAAAACCTTGTTGTCTATTGGTGCCTAAATGGTGAGGTTTATCGACTTTAATAAAGAGTACCTTATTTTTTAGGTTTTTGATTGTCTATAAAATGGTGCCCCAGCTTTGCGATATCTGTCAAAATAAAAAACTATAATGTAAATAAATTTTAAGTTTTAGGTAAAGTGCCCTCTAGAGGTATTTAAAAAAGTACTTTTGTCTTAAAATTTTAGAATCTGCATAGTTCGATTTGTGTGCCAAATATCAACTGGATTGGTTAAAAAATATGGCAAAAAACCAAAATAAAAATTGAACTTTGACGGCTTGTGACTCGAAAACGAATGACATTTTGAAAAAAATTATATAAAGCACTACCCTTATTTTGTCATGTAGAATCACCTCCTTAAGTTTCGTGATCGATTTTGAATCACCCTGTATTAAGAGCTAGCTATGTAATGACAATGACCTAGCGAGCGAGGAATGGGCGCATTCAGGAGTATTCAGCCGCTTAGCCGCTAAGTAAGCGGAATGTCAAAAAATGTGAAATTAAATCAATAGTATGGCTTTATTTTGACAGTTTTGACACTCCGCTAACTTAGCAGTTAAGCGGCTAAGTACTCCTGAATGCGTCCAATGTTAATATTATATTGTTTTTTGAGCGATAATTTTGTTATTTTTTTTTTTAAGATGCATGTCAATTTTAGGCAACTAATTTGACAAGTGCCTACTGAGTGCCAAGGTTATAAATAGACTCGGTATTTATTTTTGTGTATTTTTTGTTACCTGTGTAATAATCGTTTACTAAAAAAAATTAAGCAGTAATAGGGTCTATTAATGAACACCATCTATTTATCAACCCAAAATATGAAGTTTAAGGTTTAAACAACAGCTCCGAATTGGTCACGAAATGTTCATAAACAACAAGTCTACCACGAATATTCATACCGCCATATATGATAGCGGCTTTTAACCCAGCCTGTCAATGTCAAATGTTTCGGGTGTCGGACTGGGCAAACGCGCATTTTTTGTCGGACAAGGTTACCATAATGTTTTACATGCAATTTTTAAACATTGTGACGAAAATCGTAAAGGTTACATTTACGAAACCCGCCCAATCGGATACCCAAAACATGTCCATGGGTTTTATGGTTTCGTGACTATAACACTTACGATTTTTGGCAAAATGTTTAAAATTTTATGTAAAACATGGTATGGTAAACTTATCCGACAAAAAAGTGACGCGTTCGCACAGTCCGACAGCATGACAGGCAGTATGGATTTCGCCACAAAAGATCTACAGCAGATCTTCTTTCCTTTGTATCACACTGTTGGAATAAGTATCTTGAGTTTCTAGGTGAGTCCCAGATCGTTGCTCTTGACATATCCAAGGCTTTTGACCAGGTCTGGCATGCCGCACTTCTTAATAAACTTCCCTCCTATGGTCTTTCAACTAAACTCTGTACTTGGCTCTCTAGTTATCTATCTGATCGACGTATATCAGTTATTGTGGACGGCCATTCTTCAAGCTTTCACCAAGTAAATGCTGAAGTCCCTCAGGGCTCAGTTCTGGCACCAACATTGTTTCTTCTTCACATTAACGACCTTCTCTCGTCCATAACTAATTCCATTCATAGTTTCGCCGACGATAGTACCCTCCACTCCAGTTTTCAGGTTCCTAAACCCATCACTAAACCTGACTTGGAAAACAAACGCAGAGCGATGCAGATATCTCTTTCGCAGGATCTTAATTTAATATTGGATTGGGGCGCCAAAAATCTCGTCAATTTTAACGCATCCAAAACACAATCATGTTCCTTGTCGCGAAAAGAGTCATCAAATACTCATTCTCTATTTATGAGCGGCCAAGTTTTACAGAGCAAAGACACCTTCAATCTTGTGGGCGTCACATTTGAAAGTAACCTTAACTGGCATAAACACATTGTATCTATAGCCACGGCAGCTTCAAAAAAGCTTGGATTTCTCTTTCGAGCCAAAAAGTATTTTTCCGCTTCTAATTTATACACTTTATATGTGTCCCAAATCCGACCTCCCTTGGAATATTGTTCCCATATCTGGGGCATGGCGTCCCCCACAACCCTAAGCATTCTGGATTCTATTCAAAGAAGAGCTATTCGTCTCATTAATGATCCTTCACTTAGAGAAAGGCTTCCCTCGCTTGCCCATCGTCGGGCTGTGGGGGATTTATCGCTTTTTATAGGTACTTCCATGGCTTCTGCTCTGAATAATTGTCCAGTATAATTCGTCCACTCACGGTTCCCAACAGAGAAACTCGTGGTGCCGCGCGTATGCATCCCTATACGGGCCAACTGGACAGGCCCCGAACTTCTCACTTTGTTCGTTCTTTTATCTCTAGAGTTTCTAGAATGTGGAACCTGCTGCCCGCGGAGGTCTTTCCTTCCCCCAAATCTTCAAGTATTTAAGTCCCGTGTCAACAAACTCCCTCTTACCTCGCTTAAGACACCCACGGTACGTTAGTATTTAGGCTTTAAGCCTTCGTGGTTTGTCCAAAGATAAAAAAAATCCCGAAACATTTAACATTGACAGGCTGGGTTAAAGCGCCGCTTCTATATATGGCGGTAAAAATATTCGTGGTACACTCGTCAAAAGAAACCACCTTAAAACGGTTTTAAAAGTGTTCTTATCATAAAGTCAATTTCATTACTGACCCACGAACTAATATGGATTGTCCTTAAAAGTCATTTATTTTTATTATTCTGTTGTGTTTTTACGTTGATTGATGAACACATGTCAAAAATGCGGACCAAAACAAATTAAATGTAAGTTTTATTACTCATTCGAAAATACCTACTAATGCTTTTCGAAATGCAAGTTTATTTCAAGGTCGTCAAACATATTTAACAGACGAAAAATATTAAAACTGTTGCCAAAAAACATATCCAAAAGAAATGTTGAAAAAATCGTTGATTTTTATTTAGGGGCTGAGTCCAGACAGGGGCAATGAAACGCACAACAAAACATGTAACAAAAAGTGAAATACAAATGCAACGAACTGGTAATTGGCATTTTAAAATCTAAAAATATTTAAAACGTTCCAAAAAATAAATTGTCAGAAATTCAGAAGCAGTAATGTTAAAGTTCTGATAATAATAGTATTGTGTTTTTAATCGAAAAGTTTTTTATGGCTTGACTTAAAAAAATCGCAATGCTGTCCATTTTAATGCATCCAGCTGTCCATTTTAATGCATCCAAAACACAATCATGTTCCTTGTCGCGAAGAGTCATCAAATACTTATCCTTTACTAATGAGCGGCCAAGTTTTTCAGAGCCAAGACACCATTAATCTTGTGGTTGTCACATTTGACAGTATCCTTAACTGGCATAAACACATTGTATCTATAGCCACGGCAGCTTAAAAAAGATTGGATTTCTCTTTCGAGCCAAAAAGTATTTTTCCTTTTCTAACACTTTATATGTGTCCCAAATCCGACCTTCCTTGGAATACTGTTCTCATATCTGGGGCATGGCGTCCTCCACAACTCTAAGCATTCTTGATTCCATTCAAAGAAGAGCTATTTGTCTCATTAATGATCCTTCACTTACAGAAAGGCTTCCTTCTCTTGCCCATCGTCGGGCTGTGGGGGATTTATCGCTTTTTATAGGTACTTCCATGGCTTCTGCTCTGAAGAATTGTTCTGTATGATTCCTCCACTCACGGTTCCCAACAGAGAAACTCGTGGTGCCGCGCGTATGCATCCCTATACGGTTCAACTGGACAGGCCCCGAACTTCCCACTTTGTTCGTTGTTTTATCCCTAGAGTCTCTAGAATGTGGAACCTGCTGCTCGCTGAGGTCTTTCCTTCCCCACCAAATCTTCAAGTATTTAGGTCCCGTGTCAACAAACTTCCTTTTACCTCGCTTAAGACACCCACCGTACGTTAGTATTTAGGCTTTTAGCCTTCGTGAATTGTCCAAAGATAAAAAAAAACTAAACTATACTTGGTTAGTAAAAACTACCACAACTCATATCTTTTAAACGCTGGGTACATTTACAAAATTTAGTACCTGTGTGGGAGGTTTTGGAAACAGTGAACAAACCAAATTAAGTAGTAGTCCAAAATTTTAAAATTATATCTCTACTAGTTGCTGAGATATGATACACCTCAAATCAAGAGTACGTTAACGCTTAAATATCTTTAAAACCGCTAAAGCTGCACAAGCTGTTATTTAAAAATTAATGGATATGAGATTTTTAATCAGTGATATAAAGTTTGCTGCTAGATTTTCCCGTTTTGTGCCTTATTTATATTAGTTGGATTCAAGTGGGCGTGTCAAAGCTAGTACTGCCAAATTTTCTAAATCCATTTTTACCAGTTGCCAAAATATAGGTAACAACACCGCATTTTCATTGGAATCTCGCAATAGTGCTGATATCTCTATTTAATAAGACCTCTAGATACCGAATTTGGAAAAACAAGTGTAGGACAAAATTTGAAAATCTGGCAAGAGTTCCGATACGACTTTTTAATTTGGCATGCCCAAAAGCTTCCAACTACTAAATTTTGTAAGTTTAAATTAGCAGTTTAAAAGATATTTAGAAGTTGCGAAACTTTTTACAAAGTGTGTATATCAACAATACAATTTTATTTTTTTCAGTGATATTTTATTCAAAAGAGTGCTTATTTTTAAACACACCTACTATTATTAAACGAAGGACATCTAATTCTAGTATTTTTAAAATAAAAATGTCTCGGTTCGTTATACACTATTTCTGTAGCAATTAAATAAAATTAAATAATTTACAGCCTTAAGGAATTCACATAGATCTGTTCCAACTGCTGAGACAGATTTATTGTTTTTAATATATTTTTTATCATTTATACAATAGATAAAACAAATATTTTTTCTAAAAAAATAAAGAACCATTTTTTGGCATGGTCATTTGGTATGGATAACATTAAATTCTACAGTAAAATATCACCTTTGTCATTTATTCTTTATTTAGATAAGGATTTGACTATGCCGAGAAATGGTTTTTACCACAGCCTTCTTAAACTTATAAGCCGTGAAGTAAGAGAAGGCAACGTTGCAAACAACACTGTACAGTAGGAATATTGAAATGAGTTTGTAATAGATTACATGCTAAATATAATTAATTTTTTAAGTGTTTTAAACAAAATATAAGTATTATTTTTTTTAGGATGTTTAAGACAACATATATGTATATAATTTTAAATACGATAGTTGCCCTAAAAAGCAATAAGGTGTCTGCAAAACTTATCAGGAACTTTTCTGCCTTATACAAATTTGTTGTTAGGGATTTAAAAATTTTAAGTTGTTAGGATTTTTTCTACCACTCTATGCATTTTTTGCGAACAGACCAATTGTAGCTTTTTAAATTTAACTAAACAATTATTATTTAGTAATATTTGCAATACTTTAAAGGAATTGAAAGCATGTGTGTTTAGCTATAAATATAAAAGCTTAATTTGTATCACATAAGATGCACTTTAAAAATAACAAACGCTTTAAATTAGGTTTTTACTAAAGTTACCCTAAAACCACCTTAAGTAGATAACTTTTAGAATATGTATATGAATAATATTTTTTGGTGAACTTACCAGTATATTTATGCGCATTAGTTGATATAGTCTTTAGGATATTGCTTGGGGTAAATAATTGTTTTTGGTTTACTTTACACACTATTGATATCAACTTGAACCAATTTAAAAACACACTTAGTTAATTAGTTGCCCGTAAAATATATTTGTCCATTTACCGTATAGGTACTACTTTTACTTTTAATAAAAATCACTTATCCGGTCAATAGCGCACAACCAGGCTTTTCTAATTTCATCGTCTTTGGGGAAATTAAATGTTGTTTGATAACCCTCTGTTTTAAAATAACTGGGGTAATTCGTTTTGCCGCCCGAAACGCAAAACATTCGAGGCATAATGTACGCCGTACGCTTTAAGTATACGGGCATATTTTAAGGGAAAAACAACGATTGTCATATTGGCCCTGGTCCTATTTTTTTAAATATAACAATGAATTACTTATTTTTTCTTTATATAATTAAAATACGCTACGATTTAACTTTAAAAAACAGAAAAACCATTTTAAGCAATCGTTTAAACTTGTTTCCGTTTACTTCTAAACTTTACTCGACATTCCTACTGTGCTGTGTTGCCAGATGTTCTCCTTCACGGCTCATAAGTTTAAGAAGGCTGTGTTTTTACTTATTTAAGCGATAACAGTGCATCAATAAAAAAAGTCAGGATATCAAATTTGTTCCAAACTAAATCGAAAAATATGTTTATTTTTAAAAAATGCAGTGGCATACCATTTTATTATTTTAAAATTTTTACCTTAAACTTCTCATGAACGACATGGAAAATAAGATTTTTTTCTTTTATGCCAAAAAATGTCTTTTGATGCATAGGAAGCGTCCCCCAAATTTTTTAATAACATATTAAGTGTTATAAAAGTTATTACAAAAAAACAATAATAAATAGATATTGATAAGAGAAGCTTACAAACTTAATTTCGTTATTTTGTAATAAGCCATTAAAGAGTTATTTAAGAAAAACTATTTTTAAAATCGTCGCATACCTAAAACATATCTTAATAAATCTACCAGTAATAAATAAAATTTCTTATCAATTTTTGAATTGATGGTTTACTTTCCGTCATTATTTTTTATTCATTACCGGTGGATTCATTACCGTATGTATTACGTATGCACCGATTTTAAAAATAATTTTTCTTAAATAACTTTTATTTGGCTTATTAAAAAATACCTAAATTTAGTGTGTGAGATTATTTTATCAATCTCTATTAAAATAGTCCGATACAATTTTGTTGCAAAATCAACAGGGGAGCCAACATTTAAAAGTATCAAAATTTACATGGCATTTTCTATGGACACTATGGAAAAAAGGAAGCTAATGGATATACGAAGGAAGGAAAAAAGCTAATGGATATACGGAAATAAAGGCACAATGTCAAGTTTCAACCTATAGAAAAAAAAGTCATTGTTTGACCTTAAAATATGTGTAATAAATTTTTAAACATCCCGAATTACCTTTTAAGTTCTCTCTCTCTCTCTCTCTCTCTCTCTCTCTCTTTATTTTTTTCTTGGTTTTGGTCCCTTCAGGTCCAATCCACCACTCTCCCCCTTCCGGACTATGCTTTCCAGGGCTTCGTCGGCGGAAAATCTGGATAATCGAGCTCGTAGCTCCCAGAAATTCCAAAAGAAAACAAACAATTCAACAATCGATGCAATGCATAAATTGTCGGCTGTCAAACCAAGATCTGCTACTGGTGTTACGTATAACCTTCACTACTGACAGTTCACATGGCACGCCCATATATTTGCCGCCATTTGAGAAATACCTCGTGTTCACCACCAAACAGGATACCATCAGCTTATAGGAATCTTCGCTCACAGCGCTTAGATCCAGAAGAAAGATGCCGTCAATTTAGCGTGAATCTTTCCTTGATCCCCGAAGGTAAAAAACGTTCGTACGACACCTCTAGCCGCCACGCCGGGAAGAACTTTGTAGTCCTCTACGCAAGTCCGCACTGTCCGGAGATCAAACAAAGAGATACCTTTTAAGTTCAAATTTTTTATTGATAGAATAAAAAAACTTAAATTACTTCATTATGCAAGAAAAGAAGTCAAACTCGCAAAGTGCCAAAATACCCTTGTTAAATTCCCTGCATTCTACAAACCTCCCACACATTTAAAAATAAACCAATTTAACCACTAATTGCATAAGTAAGCCCTCAAAAATAATGTATTTTAAATTATTTAACTGAATTGTCATCAACCTTAAACTTGAATTTAAAAACTGAAAATATTTTGGCAAACGTTTTGGAGAGTGGCAGTTTTTATACGGTATGGAACATTAATAACTTTTGGATAATTAACTATGTAGGTATACTGTTGAAAATTGCCTGTAAAAATAATTTTAAAACAAATTGCATAGACTTTTGCTATTATTAAAGCTTAATTATTATATCAGAGCCGGAATAATAAAATTTTGTATATTTTGGAAAACTCATGTCTTTCAGTTGGCTATGACGGCCAAATTCGGCGTCATGGCAACGATAACCGTATTTAGATGTATAATATATGATAACTGTCAATATCTCGAAAACTAAAAATTTTTGACATAGAATTTTTTTCCGAACTACCCATTTTTTTAGGATATTATAATAAAAAAAGCAGTGTTTTGTATAAAAAAATGACTTTTAGGACCTTTTCAAATGTAACTTTTATGCCGTTTATTGTTGACTACCCTGTACTTACTAATAGTAAATATAATTTTCCAGTCTACTAAAGGGTTCTTTCTCTACGAGGAACCTAACCCGGCCTTTAGTAGTCTAATATCCAAATAAGAAGCCACCTGCACCCATCTGTTTACCGGATAAAAATGTATTAAATATTAAATTATAAAAAAGAAAGGTATTGCTAAAGGGTTGTCTATAAAATCATGGTCAGGGCAATATTTAAAATTAAAAATAAGCCCTAAATTTTTTGACACACCCTGTATAATGGCAATTTTATTGCATTTTTACATTACATGACAGTAATAATATATCACTAATTTTTTCTCTCCAGTTTTATAAATAATGTCATGAAAAATTGTAAAACGTACATTCTGTATTATTTAACATACAGGGTGTTCATTTAAAAACTTTCCACTCAAGCTATCTTCGAAACGAGATAGATTTAAGAAAATCCCCGGAAACACGTCAAGATATTTATTGAGGGGGAACGTTTTTACAAAAAATTGGACGGCGCCTCTTTAACCCCTTAACCACCAGGGCCACCACCCCAAAATTCTTAAATGAGAAGGCGGGTCGAGTGATACATCATTTTAAAGCTCCTGACGAGTATTTTATAACCCTAGAATATGAAGTCAATATCTTCACCTATTACAAAATGGCGGTACTTTAAAAATTACCTAAATACCTGATTTGGATGGTCATATTTCCGAAACTAATAAGATAACAATAGATGCCTTTTTGGATATACCACAATTTTCATAGGCCATTTTTCAGTTTGCTTATAGGTTTTATCACTTTTAAGGTATGGCAGAAGGTGTAATTTTAAATACCCTTTCATCTTTGGGTCTAACTCAATTTTGACCCAAAGTGGAGATACCACCTTTAAGCTTAGCAGGGCAGAATAAATATCTTGACGTGTTTCGGCGATTTTCTTAAATCTGTCTCGTTTCGAAGATAACTTGAGTGGAAAGTTTTTAAATGAACACCCTGTATATATTTACTAGCCTAATAATGTATTTAAAAAAATAACAATTACTATTACACAGGGTGTGTCAACAATTTTGAGGTTATTTTTAAAATTTAAATATAGCATTAACCATAATTTTTTAATGCAACCCTATAGCAACACCTTTGTTTAAATACTATACTATAATATATTCAATATAAAATACTACCATTAACTTCCGGTTTACCCAAAAGTACCAGAACTGTAAAATGTTTTCATATGCCCCCATCTTCTTAGCTTGTCGTGGAACACCCTGTTCATGTATCAAAGAGCTGAGTGTCCCATTCTTTAAGCAACATCTTGTATATTACAAATTATTAATTTATATTTTTTTTTTTGAACTGCATCGCAACACTGGGGCTGATTCATAGATAACCTACATTTAGATCCGCAGTGGCAAGAAGCATCTTTCGGATTCTTACGCCCTCGCGCAGTAAACAAATGAATGGGTGGACGAACATGCGCAATGGCAAAATACAAACACCGGCACCCCGTACCCTTCGTCCGCGGTCTGACCGTGACGATCATTAGCTACCGTACTTCGAACAGAAAACCAGGACGCCTTCAACAAATTCTTTCCGATAATGCGGATAGTTTGTTTGGCGCCGGGTGCGTTTACCCTCAACTGGCTTGCGCACAAACCGGTTTTTTCGCCCATGAAATGGAACTTTTGTTTCGCGCAGGTTATAACATTGGCAATCCATCGAGATCAGTGGGCTGATTACGCTTATAATCTAACAACTTTTTAACACATTTTCTATAACAAAAATACACGTGTAATAAATACTAAAAATAACGCCTAACACGTGTATTAAATAATAAAACTAATAACATACATCCCAAATAAATCGTTGGCAAAATAGTTAAGTTATAAATTAAACATATTTTTTTATTTTTAATAAATTATCAAAAACTGCTACAAAACTTATAAAATGACAAACTTAATAAATGTTTTGGTCTTTTAATATTTTTTAATCTGTCAACAAAAATATATATTATTAACTCAAATTTAGAGAAAGTGATTTTGTGTATTCATGCCAAAATTTAGGTGATTTAATATTAAAGGTATAATTTGTACTAAATTCCACAATATTAAAAAACTTTAAATTCCAGCCAAAACAAATAATAAAAATTAATTGTGTCTCAGTTTATTTTCGAAAAAGTTAAAATATTTAAAAAAAATGTTTTTATAATTTGTTCGGAATAAGCCATGTCAAAAAAAAAATGTTTAGTTAACTATAATAATAAATAAATAAATATTCTGATCTCAGTACCCTAATAGGATGATAGCAGCTTAGGTTAAATTAGGAAAAAGTTGTGTTTTTTAAATCTCATTTACATGCCGTTTAGAAACTTGAAAAATCTTCATGGCCTTGCTGAGACATTTGGCAAAAACGAAAATTTGACTTTATATCGATTTTATTTTTTTTCTGACTTTTATTTGAAGGGATATAAAAAAAACTAATAACACTTTTCAGTGGCACTTTTTAGCTACCACATGATGGTATTTTTTTAGATTCTTATACCCGACGTGTCAGTTTTCAAAGAAACCATCCATCAACCTTATTTTTTATATGGCTCGAAAAAAAGTACCCCCTGTATCTGATCTGGCCTTGCAAACAAATGCTTGGACGTTAATACCTGTTACCCTATCTGTAACATAATTTAATATCATTATAAAATAGTAATTGTCATTTGTCCTTATTACCCTGCTTGTCGAGTTGTTATTTTTAAAGCAATTGTTCTTATTGTTCCTGTTGTCTCTATTATTGTTTATTGGTGAATAGCTAATATCTTATTGTATTATTACGGTCGAATATGCAGGATGGCCATTATAGCCATGAAGATAAGTTTGACATGCTAACATGCTACATATTAATGTTAATGAATTATGGTAATTACATGGACCTGGTATTTTAGTTCTCTAAATTCCACACCACATATTAAACCCAAAACGTTCTTGATGTTTCGATATTTTCTTAACACGCGGATTTTGTTGAGCCTAGTAATGCGTATTGCGTATAAAGCAACAGAGGGTAATAACGACAAATACTATTTTATAATGATATTTAATTATGTTGCAGATACGGTAACAGGTATTAACGTCCAAGCATTTGTTTGCAAGGCCTACTTAAAAATAACTTTAAAAAAATAGAAAAAATGCTATTTTTCTTTTTAACTAAAAATTAAAATATGACATGTGATACATCGTTGAATTTGTTATAATAAATGTGATCAGATACAGAGGGTACTTTTTTTCGAGCCATATAAAAAAATAAAGTTGATGATGATTTTTTGAAAACGAAACGTCGGGTATAAAATCTAAAAATACCATCATGTAGTAGCTAAAAAGTGCCAATGAAAAAGTGTTATTAGTTTTTATATCTCTTCAAATAAAGTCAGAAAAAAATAAAATCGATATAGTCAAATTTTGGTTTTTGCCAAATATGTCAGCACCCAAAAAAAAAATTTTCAAGTTTTTAAACGGCATGTAAATGAGCTTTAAAAAACACAATTTCTTCCTAATTTAACCTAAGCTGTATCTCCAATAGGTACTGAGATTTTTACAATCCTAAGCATGGGTTTAGGATCCTTATCTTGGACACACTGTATATCGTATATAAGTTTATGATTACGACAAAAAAGAGTTAAGTAAAAAAAAGGTGCAAAAGTGAATATTGCAACGACGCAAAGCGCAGCAAGCTTATGGGACTGTTGGACTAAATTATTAAATCTAAAACTGATAAAGAAAGACATATCTAATGACGATGTAGAATTTGTAAAGCTCTTTGGACGATCTTTATAATAGTAAAAAATAGTACAAAATTTTTTTGTAAGACTTTTTATTTGTACTTTTATTTTTGCTTGAAAGCTGCTCAACTATCGAGATAAAAAATTATCTGCTTATATACCTTAAATTAAATTGCCTACAAACAACGTCCCATTAAAAATTTTCGCCAGACGAACCGTTTTCAAAAATCAAGCTTTAAACATTGATATGTTTTTGAATTTACCTCTTTAATTTTGGAATTTTGTAACTAATAAAAAAATAAATATATAGAAAAAACAATAGATATTATTAAAAGGAATTTATTGTTCTACAAAAATTCTACATAAAAACATTCTTTCAAAATTTTCATTCAAAAAATTCACAATTTAAATTAAAGAAAAAAATTAATTATGGTCTTCTTCGTTGGGGAACCAATGTTATTATCAATCTCACCGCTTAAAATATCCAAATTTTATAAAATATATATTTGTTATATGAAAACGTAGATTTACTATCTTACACTTAAGATCAAGTACTGCAACTTGACAACGGTGGCAGACTTGCCACCGAAACGTCGATTTTTATTTATCTTTTACTTGTTTTAATTTTCTCTTGGTTTTTGGTACTTTTAATTTAATTTTTGGCGTGTACCCAATAATTACCAACCATTAATACAAATTTTGTTCCGAAGTCCTTATCTTTAAACGCACTGTGCATCGGTCCGGCTTTGGTGTTGCTTTATTAGCCTATATACCTTTTCACTTAGCTGAACCGGTAGAACTTTTAATCCGCAGCTCTTGTAGACTACAGGCAAAAACGTATCACTAAATGGTTTAAACCAATGATATCAGCAATAAAATCTACTAACCTACCGTAACATAATTTTACTAAATTCCGTATCTTGTTTTTCACAAATAAAAAATGTTGTTTTCAATACCCGATTTTAGATACTATTGAATAAACAACCTATTTTCAACTAAGTTAATTAATTAGTTTATAATCTTATGAATAGAGGACACTTTGGCATTAATATTGGCTAAATTTTTATACAAAATAGTCCATTAATAACTTTAAACAGTTGAAAACTGCCAGTAAAAATAGTCTTAAAACAAATTACGTTGCTAACTGAAAATACCGCTGTTATTGTCCCCAAATATCAGGGGCGAATAGCTTAATTTTCGAAATTAAATTGAAAATTTAATTTTAATATTTGTTTAAAGATTGCCTTTGATTATTAATATGTAATGTTGCCAAAGTAATTTGTAATAAAATGACTTCATGGAAGTAATTCATCTAATTCTGGCCAAAAATATTTGAAGTAGGTACTAAGTTTTGAAAGTGTGAAATAGTTGGTTGAAGCTAGCTTGAGTTAAAAGCGGTTTTTAAAAGTGGCTTGAAAAGCGATATAAACGCAGCTTGAAAGTGACTTGAATCGTTCAAGTCAAGCCTGAAAATAAGTAGGGGTTGACTTCACTGAAGCCGATTAGAAACACGATATAAACGATTCAAGCGGGCTTAATAACTGCCTAACTTCAGATGAATGCTTCCTCGAATGTCATCAGTGTTAATTTCATATATGATTTTGACATTTTTATGAAAAATATGAGTTGGAAAACAGGTGAAAAAACTTTAAAACACGCTCACACCAACAACAGCACACAAAACGGGACGAATTAAAAGTGAGGTTTGTTTTTCATTTGATGTCTACTGTGAAGTTGGATGCAAAACTGCCGCATGCGTACGACGATGGCCTGAAATGTGCTTGACCTCGATTTTCAATCGACTTTCAAGCCACCGAAATAAACACATAGACTTGAAATCGCTTCAAAGCCGCTTTGTTTTCAAGCCAGCTTCAACTATTCGATATAAACGTAGTATTAATAGTTACTATTAAATGAATGATTTATTTATTATAGTAGAAATTTATATTTATTTTTGTAACACATAATTAAAACGGCCTACACATATTGGTGTAATATTTTATAAAGCTGGTAACTAAATTAGAAAATGTAAAAATAAAGCTTATATCCACTAACTTTACAACTTAATAATGCAGAGAAATTATTGCAGAAAGTTGAGAGCGAGAGACATAAGAGGATTAGCATCATATTACACATCTTAGTAGTAAATAAAGGTGCCTTACTTTTAATCGAGGTTAAAAGCTATTAGGATATGAAGCTTAAGAAAAAAGTATGAACATGAAATAATAGCCAATAATAGTCAAAAGTAAATTAACTTAGGCTATTACAACAGTTCAATATAACTCTTTCATCTACGAAGGCTGGAAGCCTAAATACCATCATACCGTGGGTGTCTTAAAGCAGGGTAGAGGAAGTTTGTTAACACGGGACTTAAAAACTAGAAGATTTGGGGAAAGGGAGAAGGAACCTCCGCTGGCGGCAAGGTTTCCTGATCTAGAAACTCTAGGGATAAAGGCGAACAGAAACGGGAAGTTCGGGGGCCTGTCCAAGATGAACCGTATAGGGATGCATACGCGCGGCACCACGAGTTTCTCTGTTGGGGAGCTGCAAGAGGAGGGGGCTATCACTGGACAATTCGTCGGAGCAGAAGCCGTAAAAGTATCTATAGAAGAGCGATAGATCTCCCACAGCTCGACGATGGGCAAGAAGAAGGAAGTCTTTGAGTAAGTAAAAGGATCATTAATAAGACGAACAGCCCTTCTTTGAATGGCATCAAGAATGCTGAGGGTTGTGGAGGATGCCATTCCCCCAGACATGAGAACAATATTCCAGAGAGGGGTCGAATTTGGGACACATACAAAGTGTATAAATTGGAAGTAGAAAAATACTTTTTGGCTCGGAAAAGAAATCCAAGCTTTTTGAAGCCGCGGTGGCTATAGATACAATGTTGTTTATGCCAGTTAAGGTTATTCTCAAATGTGATGCCCACAAGGTTAAATGTGTCCCCGCTCTGCAAAACCTGGCCACTCATAAGCAAAGGATGAGTGTTTGATGATTTTTCGCGACAAGGAACACGATTGTGTTTTGGATGCATTAAATTGAACGAGATTTTGGCGCCCCAATCAATATCAAATTGAGATCCTGTGAAAGAAGATATCTGCATCGCCCTGCGTTTGATTACGGCCGATCAACCAACAAAAATCTGCAAGCATATTATTGTGCTAGTAAATGACTAACGACATGTTAAATTTCTTACTCTGTTTCTATAGTTTAAAATATACAGGGTGTCCGAAAAGGTAAATGGATGTTCAGTAAACTAGAATTATAAAGGGTCAGACTTTTTTCCTATTTAATGGAAGCATTTTTAACACAGGTGATAAATTTTAAATTTTGCTTTTACCGTTTTATTTCTTCATCATTTTTGTATAATTATTATTATTATTATCATTAAATCCAGAGAACCAGCATTTTCTATGTAATAAAAAATTGCAGTTTGTTGAAAAAATTATTAAAATATGGTAAACTTATTTAAAAAATTATTCTTTATCTAAATAATAAATTTAAATAAACTGAAAAACACCATTTTAAATAATTTACCACATTTTAATAATTTTTTCAAAAAATGGAAATTTTTATTACATACAAAATGCTGGTTAAAATGCGATTTTATGAAAAAGGATATATATAAGATATCGATCCAAATAAGGTAGGTATTTCTTATCTGCAAAGAAAAAAAGATGGAGTCAAATGGTCCAAGCAAAATGTCAAATTTGTTACCTGTGTCAAAAATACATACATTTAATGAAAACAATCGTCGCACCCTGTATAATCCCGACCTACTGAACATCCGTTTACCTATGAAGAGAAGCATTAGTCAAGGGATATTTAGTTGCCCAAATATTATTGTTACTCTAGCGACAGTTGTAAAGTTAAAATAAGTTTTTTTACTCCAACTTTAAAGGTCAATATCTCCCTAAAAAGCTCGATAGAACTTTTTTTTAGAAGGACTAACATTATTTTACCTCGCCCTATCACCCCTATTATTTATGACCCCACCATTCCAAGCACCCTGTATATAACGTTTTACAAATGTAAATTTGAAAACAACATAACAAAATATGTAAATAGGTAATCCAGGTAGAACAACTACTACCAGCTACTGGCACTGAACCAAATCCAAAAATATTTAAATGAATTACAAAAGTTACTTTTTGAAGACGCTAATAAACATTACAAATGCATTTTACCAAAAGCTTTTAAGTAGTAATTAACTTTGTGAAAACATTGCAACTTATTATTTACTCAAAGCAAAAACATGGCAACTTATTTATTCTTTTCTTAACTAAATTTTATCACCGTCACGTCTTTTTGTCTTCTGAAGCAAATAACAAGAAATAATGTTTATTTATGGCAGTCGTTTAAAATGGAAAACATAATTTAAATTACAAAACATGCGTCTCCTAAGACTTTGACAGAAGGAAAACTTATTGGTATACTTCTAAGACAGCTAATTAGTTTAGAAACAAGATAATGGCTAATTTTCATAAATAAAATAAACAATGAAATACCTTTAAAGCCAGGCGTCCACTAGGCGAACGCATCGCAACGCAATTTTATCCGCCTGCTAGTAAACAAGTCAGAGTGCGACTATTAGAAGCGCGTAGCATCGGGGCAGACAGCAGAGTATTTATATGTTTTAAAATTGCTGCCCGGCCCTGTTGCAGCCCATCCCTGTAGTGGATGCCTACGTTAAAAATACTTTTTTATTCATTTATGTACTAAGTTAATTTTATTATTATAATCATAATTTTATTGAGAAACACCCATTACATACTATGTGACTAAGAAAGATCAACACCTTTTTATATACATACATATATTATACCGGATCAGCTAAATAACTTAACACATAGGCAATGTGAGGAAAAGAAACAGTCTAACGTGAATACCCGCATGTAAACATTTCTGATTGGATTATTCACATACATCCTTTATTGTTGCTTTACTGGCCGATATCCCAATACCTATGTACATGTTTAGCAAAAAATAGCAACGAAACAATTGAAGACCTTAGTGGATGACGATGTTATGCCACTTTTACTTTTTGTAAGTAATTTAGATTTTGACATGTTTGGACGTAGATTGTTTTTGTTTATTTTTTTTACGGATTTTACATTACAAGCAGAAAAAATATTTATATTTTTATTTACAAAAAAACATATTGACATCTTTTAAGTTAAAATGGGCAAATATTAACTTATTGTTGTACAATATCTGAAATTAAAAAGTGTCATCCACTGATGTCTTCAATTAGTTGTTTTAAATATAACCATCATTAACAAAAGTACGTTTATTATGTTAAAGACCTTCGACTGAAGATCAAAAATCGTTGACCAATCTAATCTTTCATCTAATGCAAAATCTGTGTTTTTTGGTGCATCTTATTTACCTCTACCTTTAACTTTCATCTTAGATCTATTAAAAGGGCGTGCTGCAATTTTTAATTTATTAATCTTTTACTTAGGTAGCCCACACATGTTGGATAAGAGATAAATTGTAATTAGTACCTGTGGAGTTGATCCTTAGAGTCTGTTATTACACTAGCCGCATCTGGTCTGACATTGTCTAGTTGAAAAATAAAATTTTCCCATTTATCTATGAAACATATGGTTATATGGTTTCCTTACTTTCTAAGTTCTTACAATAAATACTGGAGGTGTCTTAATACCATCTTAAAATTCACCTCTTGACATTTCACCAATCACTCTGGATTACGTCTTTCACCATATACCGCCCTTTTGCGATTGCTTAAAAGAGTATTATCATCATCACAAATCGCCCGAGTCAAACTAAAGCGATCACCAAAAACCAGAAGACACTCTTGTTCATCTACAATATTCTGTCACTTTAGCTTTGTGTTCTTGACCTTCTTGGATGCTTATAACATTTCGAAATAGTATATACATGAATGTAGAATTGTTCTTTTAATTTCTCAAAAAAAACTCACTTGCCTCACTTAAGTCTTGAATTTATCTAAATTTTAAGTTACTAAACTGACGAATATGATAAAGTATTTGTACTCAAGGGATGTTTTATTAAAATAAAATAATTTGAAACAAACTCCTTAAATTTTAAACCAAAAATGTGAGCAGATACATATTTGTAAAAATTTAATTGAACAGGTTCAAAAACATAAACCTAATTATTTATTAGATTTTTATTTATTTATTTTTGGACTAAAAATAAACACGCTATCAATATATTCAGATGAAGCAACAGTGAAGCCTATTTATTCACATTTAAAAACAGATTTTAAAAGAGAGTGTAATTAGAAGAACAAATAAATAAAAATGTAATTTAATTAAATATAAATTAATAATACACCATTAATAACATAACCCAAATTTCTTTTAGACAGGTTCAAAAAAATAATAAATAACATGTCCATTTTTACACCACCTTGATCTACACGTTCAACGTGCTTTGGACAGGCGATTTATATTAAAAATGCTTGACAGGGCAATTTTATAGGTTTAATTTACTGAAGATTTATTAAATGGTATGTTGGGTCATTTGAAAAAAGATGAAAATATATTTTCACCAGTTGTCGTCACACAGTGGCGAATTGTACTTAAAACCTGGCCAAAAACTGAAAATCATCATCATCAAGTCCAGGCGCGCAACTACGATTTTTAATTTCTTTTTACCTATAAGCCATAAATAAAGGTATATCGACCAGTAAAGCAACAACAAAGGATGTACGTGACGTATCCATTCCCAAATGTTTACATGTCGGTATTCACGTTCGACAGTCTCTTTTCCTCACATTGCCTATGTGTTGCCTTATTTAGCTGATCCGGTATACTATTGGTCTTATGAGAAACACTTTGGTAAAGATTTTTTTTATATTTGCGAAAAAAAAAAATTTTTTGGTCAGCTATCCCAGAGAAAATTCAAGTCTTAAAAGCAAATTCTCAATTTGTATTTTTTTCGTAAATTTGATCAAATTTAGCTAAAAATTTTTAGTGATTTGCTAACCAAAAAGCACTTTTTGTTCGCAAAAAATGTTCTCTTTGAAAGTGTCTCTCTTAAGGCCTATATATGTATTTAGTGTGGGTCCCTTGTCCCTTGTCTCGGTTTTTAGATAAAAAATTTAAAATCTCTCTTGTGCCCCTGGGAAAGTTAAAACTTTTTTTTACAATGTTTTATTATTGAAAAATTATTAGGCAAGTAATTGCCTAATAATTATCTAATCTCTTGCCCATCGTCGAGCTGTGGGAGATCTATCGCTCTTCTATAGATTCTATAACGGCTTTGCTCCGACGAATTATCCAGTATAGTCCCTCCTCCCTATACGGTTCAATTGGACAGGCCCCGAACTTCCCATTTCGTTCGTTCTTTTATCCCTAGAGTTTCTAGACTGTGGAACCTACTGCCAGCGGAGGTCTTTCCTTCCCCCAGAATCTTCAAGTTTTTAAGTCCCGTGTTAACAAACTTCCTCTTACTCCTGCTTAAGACACCCACGGTACGTTAGTATTTAGGCTTTCAGCCTTCGTGGATTGTCCAAAGATAAAAAAAGGAACTGGGTGGAAAAAACGTGTAAAAACTTGACAATTAAAAATATTGGTTTTTCTATTAAAAAAAGTGGGAAATTTGTTTTGACAATAAGGTTTGCTAACTTCCCAAGACTTAAGAACAACCAATTAATTATTTTATAATTTTTTGAAGACTTTGTAATATGTTTGTAAATATACTATCTGTATTTTTCGCATTTAGAGATATATTTAAAAATACTTTAAACATCGGTTTCTTGGAAATTGGAAAAAACTTAACATTGACAACATATTAGAAATAAATGACAATGATTGTGTTTGCAAAAATCCCTTCAATTTTGATCTACCATACCTTCTTCCATGAAAGAACTATAAAAGCAATTTTTAAAAACAAAAGTGCGCGTGCGCCAATCGAAAAATTTTACCAAGAACAAAATTACGCAGGAAATATTTCAAACTGTCTAAAAACCATAGGAAATTTAGTAGAAATTACTTAATGAGTTTTAAATATTTTGACTCCCTTTACCAGTTAAACAGTTTGAAATATTATTAAGTTAGTATAAATGACCTGATTGACGTCAAGAGTATATCAAGAGAGTAAATTTTAAATGCATTTTATTAAGGACCCTGTTCACACCTAAGTATTTAAACTTATCCTGGTTGATCCTTGCTCATTAATCTTACGCCTCTTTTGAAAACTAACAAATTACTAGTATTTAGCGTTTTTGGCCAGCTTTTTTGGATATTTGCCTGTGTGCGCCACTGATCCGAAAAAAATGTTATATTTTATTTAATATCAAACGCAAATTCAACAGATTTTATTATTAGCAAGTATATAAGCCAAAATAAAAAGACCGGTATATCAGTTTTGATTATTTCAGTCAACACTCAAATTTTGAGTATAATGGCGTTAAAGGGAGTGCAACTGATTGAATTCAATAAAAGTAAATGGGGAATATCACCGTGGCTGGATGTACATGAAATTTCGGTACGCAATTTTTTTTTTTGAAAAGAAAATAATTTTGAAATTTATGATCTGGTTTTTCAAAAACAAGTTCATCAATCATGAAGGTTAACGAAAAAATTTTAGTGAATTTATTGATGTTTACAATTTTTTGCGTTTTTAAGACTGGTGATGTGCGGTGATAGTGAGTTGTGAGAATAAAATTGAAAATATTAGTGCACGCGGTTGTATGTATAGTGATGTTGGGATTTCATATACTAAGTGTTTTTCATATTTCGAAAAATTTTACTGACGAACTTCTTGAATAATAATGCGAAAAAGCTGCTTTGAAACCAGATAGGCACAACTCGAAATTTTCAGTTTTTTTTTATAAAAATTTTTGCCTTTTTTGAAATGCTAAAAGCTACGAAAATAATTTCCCCAAAATATACAAGGTGTTTAAAAATTGCAAAAATATTACTTCTAAAAATAAAAAGGTCAAAAGATATATTTGACACTGACACTTAAATAAAATGCATGAAAAAGCAATCGATGTTTTTCAATGGCTATAGTTTTTTAGAAAATTTAAAGTTAATTAAAAAAATATCCATTTTTCTTTTGTGTTTAAATAAAAATATTTTTTAGAACAAAGACGTTAAAAATAATCGCCTTATGATATACAGAAATATTTAAAATTAAAACAATCTATTTTGATAAATCCATTTATATTTTAACGTAATCAAAATTATAACCTTTGTTAAATAAACTTTTACTTTTTGTCTTGCTACTTACGTAAATTTTAACTAAACTATATAAAGAGTAAAATACATTATTTATAAATAAAAAACAAGCAATAAACTTGCTATATATATAACTTTTTAATCAGTTAGTTTTAATTTATTTTTCCTTTTTTTTTTCATTTTTTCAAGTAATATATTCTCGATATATATATATATATATATATAATAAGAAAGTAATTTTCTGCCCAATGCCCAAGAATTTTAAACTCTTATTAAATTGTATATATATATATATATATATATATATATATATATATATATATATATATATATATATATATATATATATATATATATATATATATATATATATATATATATATATATATCTACATATGGGAAACATTTTTATTATTATTGTTGTGAGAAAAGTTATTCCTAATAAAAAGTTCTTATTAGATATTCATTTATTTTAGCAGTATACGAGGTAAAAATAACTCTTAAATATGCAAACTCTTTTATTTTCAAGAAACACAATTTTTTTAATTTTTTATAGTAAAACGATGAAAATTTAAATTTATACATTTGTAAATACCTATTTTGAAATGTAAAATCTAAAAATGCTTCAGAACTGCCAAAACTGCGAAAAGTCACAGAAACGCTCGTTATCGCATAAAAATTAAAGAATTGTTTTTTGTAAATGAACGACTTTGTATATTTGAGAGTTATTTTTATTCCTAAACATGTTTTCCTAATAATACATTTCGATATTTTCAAATGTAAAGGTACTTTCCCCTTAAACAAAATTCATATTTTTTAGTTACTCGTATACTACAGAAAAAAAAAATATCTAATGACTGCATTTTAGGTTTTAGATTATGCAGAACCTTTTTATAAAAAATAACTTTTTTCGTAAAATTATTAATAAAAAAAGTTCCCATATGACGCCAACTTACGTAGACACACTGCATGAAACGTCAATTTTTTGTTTTTAGATACTTGTCTTAGATTTTTTTTTTTGGGTTTTTCTTTATTTTGCTTTAAATCATTTTTGGCGGGTACCCAAATAAATAACATCAATTAAATGAATCCGCCTAACCAATACAGAACATATCTTCAATCCACACTGTATAGGTTGCGAAGAGGACGACAAGGAGAAACAAAATGTCTCGCCGTGCGATTTTTTGCTAAAAATTTTATTTCCGAAAAATTAAAAAATATAAATGAACAACATACACTTTAGACACCTGACAAAAATTGTAAGAAATAAAGATGTTTTCTAGAGGCTGTCAAAACAGATTAAACGTAATTATAATTAAATTACACAAATTAGTTACTCGAAATGTCGTCGATTTAAGTCATCCATAGGAAACACCTTTATAGAAGCTAATCCAAATTTTAGATTTACTATTTATACCTTTCTTATTTTGTTGCTTTAATAAAAAAAAATAATAATAATAACGCCTATATAAACGTATACACTGTGTGCAAAAGTCCCGGAACCCCTTAATAATTCGCAAATGCGCTCATTTATCGAAACGTCTTTTAAATAAAGTTTATAGATATATTTTAGATCTATTTTATAAAAATATGTTTACATGTACAGGGGCATCACAACGAAGATATAGAGACAAGTTACCTTTTTTAAATGGAATGGTGTATATTTTATTGAATTTTGAATTCTCCACAAAATTTTAACATGACTTTGTGTAACATATGCTATACCTAAACTCACTAGTTTAAAAGATACAAGGGTTTAAAAAGTATTTTATCGATATTTTTATTTTCACCTGTTACAATATTTACCTAGTTACATTTACATAGTAACATTTTTGCGTATGTATGACATGTATAAGTAACGTTTGGTAATCATTGAGCAGTTGTTAGTTAAACTATTTAAAATAACTAGTCATGGCACTTTCTGAGAAAGAGAGAATAACTGCTCAATAATTACCAAACGTCACTTATACATGTCATACATACCCAAAAATGTTACTATGTAAATGTAACTAGGTAAATATTGGGGGTGAAAAATAAAAATATCGATAAAATAGTTTTTTAACCCTTGTATCTTTTAAACTAGTGAGTTTGGGTATAGCATATGTTACACAAAGTCATGTTAAAATTTTGTGGAAAATTCAAAAATCCAATAAAATGTACACCATTCTATTTAAAAAGGTAACTTGTGTCTATATCTTCGTTGTGATACCCCTGTACATGTAAACATATTTTTATAAAATAGATCTAAAATATATCTATAAACTTTATTTGGAAGACTTTTCGATAAATGAGCGCATTTGCGAATTATTAAGGGGTTCCGGACTTTTTCACACAGTGTATAAACTAACGTATAATAAATATATTGAAAAAATAGCGTTAGTGATTCTTAAAATCGCACAAAAACCTACTAACAAGACAAATTGACAACTTCTAAAATCTGATATTAAATTTGCTTTATTTTACCTACGACAACATATGTATACTTAAGGCATGTCATTTCAATCACGTAAAAATCGCCCTATTATTATTGATAAATTCCCATAGTAACTACTTAAATGTACACGATAACAAAAACTTACAATGTTCAGTTATTACTTACACTAATTTAAAATAAATGCATGTCTTTTAGTACACGTGGACATTTATTAAAATCCAAAAAAAAGTACAAACGTCATTTGGCTAGATTCGACATTAATGCGCGATGTTACACAAAAATTTAAATTATGGTGACAACTTATCCCATGTCTTGATTGAATCGTTTAGTCCAATGCCAAATGGTCCAGTGTCGACTAACTAGGATTTAAGTATCATTTTCTTTTACCCTAGATTAAATTAGATTAGTTTGGAGGTGAACTGTAATCCTCTAACACTGCAACCAGCTCAGGTTTATTGTGTATCCTCCATCCATATGTTAGAGCACGCTATCCAAGCCCGTCTCTTTAATGAGACCCCACAATTTTGAAACTGGCTCCTTGGTAAATGTTGCTGCTTTAGGTTTTCCTCACCCAGCCTTGCAAACCGCAGACGACAAAGGAGAGATGTGTTTTGCGGTTTCTTCTTCTTCCTGGCAGAACCTGCATAGGTTTTCTTCTGCCAGGCCTATTGTTTCCAGGTGTTTATTCAGTCTGCAGTAACCTGTTAGTTGATCAACTATAATTCTTACTGCCTTCCGGTTGTAATTCAGATTTCGTAAATTTGGGCGCCTATGCCTTTATGAATTTTTTCGCCTGACGTTGTCCTGGTGTTCTTCTCCACCAGTCTTGGGATTCCCTTATGATCCATGATCTAATAGATGACCTTACTTGGCATGACGGAATAACACGGTCGGGCTCGAGGCCTACCATTGCCCTGCCAGCGCCCTACTTTGCCAGTTTATCGGCTTCCTCATTGCCCTGGTGGCCCTCATGTCCTCGTACCCAGGCAATAGTTAGTTTGTTGGACGCACCCACCTCTTCCAGGGCGGCAACGCAGTCCTGCACTAGCTTAGAGCTGATCTTGCATAAACTGATCGCCCTGATGGCTGCCTGGCTGTTCGAATAAATTACTATGGTTTTACCCATGTAACTTCTTCTGGTGATTTCCCTAGCACATTGTTCTATGGCTTCTCTCTTTTAACCTAATGACAGGTATCGTTAAGCCGCAATTTGCCCTGCCGCTACACGCCGCATAACGCGCCACATAGCTCGGACGTCGATGGAATTCACGACGTTTCAAGGGTTTGGCGAATGATTCGCCGATGATTCAGAGCTTGTCGGTTGTTTGTTGTCAACGGAGCTCGCAAACAGGTTGTTTAGTTGGGAAGAATGTTTGGCGAATCTTTGCAAGTTTGGACGCGGTTTTAGGATGTCTTTAAACAGGATACGGAAAAACCAAGAAAAATAAACTTTTTAATAAGGAGCGCTCGATCCCATTTAAGCCTATGTTTGCTAAATTTTGTGACGTAATCTTTTTCCGTAATTCTTTGTTTACAATCGTACTGGAAGGTTTTTTCGAGGTTTTGGTGTTATTTTTTTGGTTTTTAGTCATTGGACTTTTATATATGTTTAGTTTTTACTGTTTATATTTAAATTGAGTAGTTATAAGTACAGCAATTACAGAGAATTTTAAAACCTGTAAACAAGGGTCACTGACCTTTGGATATTTTTTACAGGGAATTTACGTTTAAATCGTTATTAAGGATAAGATACAATTTTTTTTAATGTTTTTTTAGTGCTTTTATTTTATGGTATGCAAGTATTGGTTTATTTTGTCAGATAAAAAAATATTATGGCAAAAAGGTGACGTCACAAACATAACCTATATTTTCGGACAAATATAAAAATCAAGCGCTCCTTATTAAAAATTCATCTTCCTTGCGGAAAAACCACTGTATCAACACCCCAGGTGTTTCGTGAAGGTTTTTTTGTACAACAGTCAAAAATTTTCTGAGCGAAAACGTCCAAATACTTCGCCAACATAAACCTACACTGATTTGACACACAACGTGATTCTTTCCAAAAAAATCTTAAAGCCATTACAATACCTATAAGATAGTATCAGAAAAAAATACGAACTTTTATTGTCTTTATTTTAAATATTCACACAACGTTTTTGGCAGTCTCAGGTATAAACTGATAGATGTTGATCCCGAATTGAAAACTCACTTGATTTTATATTGCTTAGCTATCCCTATAAGCTTTTCAGTTGTTCTTTTTACAAACAATGAATTTGTTAAAAGGGGGTAAAAAGTATATTGATCAAGTAGTTGTAGGATTGGTTCCACATTACAATTTTCTGTATTTTTAATATTAAAAAAGGAAGGCTTTTTATATCAACCTTTTAAAGGCGCTAATATCATTTGATGATCGTCCCTTTGAATCGCTGAAAGAGGCTCAAAATAGAGGTGACTTTGTCTTGGCCTTGTCTTGGTTCCAGCTAAAGATACTTATACTTTATTCTCAATATTTTAAAGCAATTCTTTTAAAGAAATGATTTAAGATTGATTAAATAATCAATCTTGGATCAAGACAAGACAAAAGTTGTCAACAAACTGTCCATACAAGATTTTTTGATTTTTTTTGAGACAATACAAGACATTGCTCGTTAAGACAATTCTTGTTTTGGCCACCCATAACTCAAAATTTTAATATAGTAATGATGTAAAAATAAAGATTTAAACGTGCGGTAGATTCTTTCATGTTATTTTTTGGTAATTTTTGTTTTTTTTTAATCGACGTTTTTAATACAATACCGGGTGTCAAAGAATTTATCAGACAAGCTATAACTACTGGAGTATGGTTCCGCGCGTATGCATCCCTATACGGTCCAACTAGACAGGCCCCGAACTTCTCACTTTGTTCGTTCTTTTATCCCTAGAATTTCTAGATTGTGGAACCTGCTGCCCGCGGAGGTCTTTCCTTCCCCCCAAATCTTCAAGTTTTTAAGTCCCGTGTTAACAAACTTCCTCTTACCCTGCTTAAGACACCCACGGTACGTTAGTATTTAGGTTTTAAGCCTTCGTGGTTTGTCCAAAGATAAAAAAAGTATTAAACATATCAAAATAAGACTTGGTATAGGTAAA
This sequence comes from Listronotus bonariensis, assembly GCA_014170235.1. NCBI lineage: Eukaryota > Metazoa > Arthropoda > Insecta > Coleoptera > Curculionidae > Listronotus > Listronotus bonariensis. The sequence continues at coordinate 107,847 of JACEGR010002193.1, read as the reverse complement.
TGGTATGAGCAGAGGAGACTTCAAGCATATTTTTCACTTCCTAGTCACTTCCAGTTTGACCGGAAATGGCATTAATTTTGAATTTTTAAATGGAACACCATAACCAGAACCAGGAACACCAGTAAAAATGTGACATTAAAAAAAAATTAAGCCTACTTCATTTTTAATATTGCATCTAGTTGGCCATTATTGGGTGAAAATTAATCTAGTGACCCTAGGTGATGTTAGACACAATTGCAAAGTTTTAGTGACTAATATAAAAGATAGGAATAAAACAAAATCGCAAATTGACATTTCCGTGTTTAACTATTATTTTTCAAATGGCAACGCTTTCTAGACAGGCACACAAGAAAACGGGGTTTTTTAACAAATCTATCGATACCAATTTATTTCGACTGGCTTAAAAATAAAGTTAAAAATAACGGATCATAGCCACTTAGATGCAATATTACAAATGGCCCTCAAAAAATCAAGTCACCTTTCAAAATGTCAAATTATTATTTTGAATTGTCTCAGGAATAAAAAAAATTTCAAATATACAGGGTGTTTCATTTAAATATTCAAAATTGGAATTATTTTCGGTTAAACCGGAAGTAACCAAAAAGAGAGAAAAAGGTAAAAACTCTTCTATTTCTATACTATTTACTTACTAGTCTCATATTGATTTATCCAATACTCTAGAAGTTATCGCCTGTCTAATAGATTCGTTCACACCCGGTATTCACTGGGTAATTTTAGACTTAATTCTCTTAAATCCGGCATTAAGAAAATATACCCTCATCTGTTAATTAAATGAAATAATATTTTCTAGATTTTAATGTAGTGAATGCAAGTGAACAACATCTGCCAGCATAGGTCTGCTACAATTAATAATAATAAAATTAATTAATAGGTAATTTATTTATAATTGTTACCTTTACATCAAAGTCGATTGATGAGATAAGGTCACGACATTCGCCATATTGGCTAGCACGGCTGTGACGTCAAGTCGGGCCATTTTTAGCCATGTTTGATTTTAGGCTGATCAGTGGCGTAGAATTAAGGAGAAAACAAAAAGAAGTTCCGTAAGTCAAAAACCATTTTAAAAACTTTGTATACAAGGTGTCCGCTAATGAATGGTACACAGAAATACCACAGATTCCTTATACCAAAATATTAAGATTTAACCAAACATACCTAATATCCAAAAGTTTATAATAAGGAAGTTACATGTCATAGTAAAAAGAAAAAGTAAATTTATTTCGATAATTGTTCCCCCTTTTAAATATCTTAATAAAACGGTATCTCGGGGTTTTTAAACATTAGCTTTTCAGATCGAATATTAATTTTTGTGTGTAGGGCGATGGGTACACTATTTAAAATCCTCTTAAACTACCCAATTTTTTGTTACTACTCTGTATGTATGTAAACTAGTAAGCTTTTCTATGCTTTCTGCACAAAAAAGATATACTTAGTAAGAATCGGTCTTGACAACCGTTTTTAAGGTATTCACGTTTTAGTTGTTCAGTGCACCCGAAAGTATGTACCTTCAATAACATCGTATTAGCTATAATTACAACTGCTCAGATATAAATAGCTGATAGCTAAAAACTCCTGGATACCGAGTTTTATTAAAATGTTTAAAACATATCAGAAATTGTCGAAATGCATGAATAAAAAATATTTATATCCCTTTAACTCTCTTCTTTATCATTAACTTATGGATATAGGTATGTTTGTTTGAATCCTAAATGGGTATTTTTGCATAAGAAATCTGTGGTTTTTCTGTGTACCATTAATTAGCGGACACTCATCAGTATCATATGTATATAAAAACACGAATGACTGAAAACTATTCGACTAAACACTATCAAAATCTCTAAAATAAAACGAGTCCGAACCAATAATATGTGAAGTCTCCAAACTAACCAAAAACATTAACAACTGGAAATCCTTGCAAAATATACAACCAAAATGAAAATGGCAAATTTCCACAGTTTTTACCAAACAAAGCTTCGACAAGGCACGACTCTGTCATCAGCTGATAATGCTACCAACTGTGAACAGAACTGCCAACCGAAATCGTAATTCTCACACCTTCACGTCCCTGACAAAAGTTATCACCGGTCTTGCTTATGTCTAAACCCCTTCTCATAAAGACACTCTGCTTTACATGTTAATTGCATAAACCAATGATCAGCGGTGAAATAGCCTTGTTGGTTAGGTAGCAGCATTTAGCAGTGCATGCCACTCTGGGTTCGTATCCCGCACTGGGTAACAATTTTTATTTCTATTTTATATTCCCTTGTCCTATTAGCAACATTATGTTTACCATATTTAATTGAATAAAATCGGGCTGCTACCTAACCAACTTCGCTATTTCACCACTGATCATTGGTTTATGCAATTAACATGTAAAGGTAACAATTATAAATAAATTATCTTTTAATTAATTAATTATTATTAATTGTAGCAGACCTATGCTGGCAAATGTTGTTTACTTGCATTCACTACATTAAAATCTGCCTAGAAAATATTATTTCATTTAATTAACAGATGAGGGTATAGCTTCTTAATGCCGGATCTTAGACTATAAGGATACATTTGACTACATACTAAAATGCTTTTGACAAAATTCGAAACATCATCTGTTATAAGAAGTTAATAATTTGTACACGTAACATTGGCCAATAACACCATATTTCATTTAATTAAATCCGAGTTTAAGCAGTCTTGTCAAATATTTTAACGTACGATTTACCGACATTAATTAAAAAAGGAATTTGGTATAAAAGCCAAAAGTACCCAAAATTTAATCAGTTTTGCTATATTTTGTCATCGAAATTGCTACCATTCATTTTAATGTACAGATAAATAGTGTTTAGTAATTTTCGCTTGATACGTTGGTAAAGTAACATGCCAAAGAAATAATTGAATTTAAAGGGATTTGTTTTATTAGTATTTGAATTCGGTGTGATCGTGAACAAACTTTTGTGAGAATCATTTTTGTCAACTCTATCGTTTTAAAAAGCCTAAATTTTTCGATCATTTTCATCTGTAATTAAATCCAGGTTTTTCTTTAATAAGTTTTAGTTAAAATTAAAAAAATAAATAAATAAATAGGTGCCAAAACAATTATTGCATTGAAGAAATCCAAATAATTCATGTTCAAATATGTAGTGTTGTGAACCAAATTCAGTGATTTTTCAAAAGCGCAAAGCCCCAAGAAGTATAAAAGGAACAGTTTAAAAATGTAAATTCGGTGCTCTTTGATAAAAAAATCACAAAAAGTTTAAAGCAAATAAATCGGCATACTTGTCCTCGCGGCCGCCTTTGCTATATTTCTTTTATGATATGCCGGTTGATGCAGCTGGTCATCGCACTATGAGATAGAAATTAATTTTTTTGGTCAAAATTCTGAAACTTACCAATCTAACTTAAAATGAGGTGATTTTTACTGGAAAAATATTATAAATTATTACAAATGCTTTTTGGAAACCTAAAACTTATTATATGTTATTATAAATTTATACCCCCTTAACATTATTATTTTTTATTGTACAATATCAATGTCAGCTTGTTTGGTTAATTCGGTAGTATTCTAATTAGTAATTCGATGATTATTATCTCTTATGATATACAGGGTACGACAATAGGTATGATTTTTTTAAATGGAGTACCCTGAATATTATATCACCAACAAATAAATATTTTAAAATGCTTCAAAAAATTCTACATTTGATGTGTCTATCTCAATTAGTTTAGGAAATATGACCATCCAAATCTGAAAAATAATTTTAAATTATTCTTAGAAGCGTAATAGAGATACATCTTCCCAACCTTTTTTATTTTTCAACGTATAAAATAAATAAAAAAACACTGTTTTGTTGGGGTAGATTCTGTAGAATCCATATCTTTCATCAGAATGCTTATATCTTTTAGGATATACAGTGTAGGACAAAACATATAAAATTTTAAAATGGAAAACCTTGTAAATTATAAAAAATCTTGTATCTGTCCTTACACTCAAAAGTAGCAAAAAGTAGGAAGGCAATTGTAAGTACAAAAACTGATAAAGAAGAAGGTAAAAAATCTTTGACAAAAGTAGCTAGACTTCATGAGACTGCATCGGAAACACAACAATAGCTTTTATTATTTAAACCCTTTTACTTTTTTAGTAAACAAGGCAAATAATAAACTAAGTAGATTAAATGTGTGTGTGTATGTTTACTTAAAATACATTTTCAAGTTTCCTATTACCCCAATAGAAGTCGTCATATCCTTTTATAATTTTGCGTACATGTAGTTTGGAGTGTCTACTTTGAAATACACAGCATGACCCATTAAAATTTCAAAGTTACTTTTTGGCCAAAATAATGAATTTCTATCCCATAGTGTATCGGCGCGTCTCTGTAAAGGATAGCGGCGCCTTTGTATAAAATAGTCCGATTGCAGGCGGCCTTTTTTATTTTTTTTCTATTATTTTCAAAGTGCACCGAATTTGCGCTTTTAAAATGTTCTTACTATACTGTCATATATTTTGCACACTAATTAATGTTTTTAAACATTTACTTTATTGCTTTTGATACAAGATTTACGAAAAAACATTTATAAAAATTTTGTTTAAATTCGGTATGAACGAACATAGCCCTAAGTAACAAATCTTTTGTCACTATTCTATGATTTAACTCTGTTTTTTTATATAAATTATGTTTAAAATTGAATAATATTAAAAGGTATAATAATTAATATTAAAATTTATAGAAATGTGAAACAATTTTCGTAAACTTCAACGTGAGTCCCAATTAGTCTTATTTCTTTTTGGCCCATAGTTTATTTTATAAAATTTAAAAACGTAACTCTCTTTAAGTTCAGATAATTTATTCAGTCCTATTAAACCTAAATAATAAAATATTGATGATAAAAAATAAATTGTTTTTTAATCAGTTCAGCTAGTAGTATAGTAGTAGCTTAGTCACCTAAGATATAGCAAACTTTTATTATTTTATTTCAAAAAATATAAATATATAAAGATATAAACAATAAACAATAATAAACATATAATGGGCACCACGTTCTCCAGATTTAAATATGTTTGACTTATTTTGTGTAGGTTTTTAAAAAGATGTAAACAAGACTCCCCAAACATCAATCCAGTTGTATTTTACTAACTTAAAGCCAGTCAACTTTTTTAATAACCCTGAGATATTAGAATCCAACCTTATATTTTAAAGAGTACAGTAGGTAATAGGTATACGAAATGAGAAGTTCGCAGGTTTTGGACGTGGAAAAAACTACTTTTCTTCAAAAATGTTGCCGACGTTTCGACCTTTATTGTGGTCTTTATCAAGGCTGTAAAAGAGCAACGCGTTACAAAACTGCAGATAACAATCTTATACAAGTACAGTAGAATTCAATATAATAGAAAAGTTAGTAAATAAATAAAAAAATAAAATAACGTCGGCAACATTTTTGAAGAAAAGTAGTTTTTTCCACGTCCAAAACCTGCGAACTTCTCATTTCATATGCTTATATGGATGCTAACTTCTACACAATGTAATAGGTATATTTCGCAAAATGGGTATTCTTTTTCCCAGTTGTATAAATGGACAAAAATATTAAAAAATAACAATAATAATTTAAAAACTCTATGTTTTTAGCTTTTTGTGGTATAGATTTAAAAGAATTTGAATCTGAGGATTTTTAATTTGAAATTTCTTTTGCCATTGTGTGAATTATATCTACCAATATTTTTTTTAAATAAAATGTGTCAGTTTTCAGTGAAATAAAAAAATGTTAAAGATACATTTTTATGTATTAATTAAAAAATATAATAAAAACATATAGTCGGGGAGGTAGAGCTGGTTTTCATACTAATTTTATACCAAATGAATTTTATTTGTAGCAGTAGAATAGTGTTAGATTGTCAGCAAAATGAGCGTCAGTCGCCACTCCTGCGGTGGAGTCAACGGTACCAGCATACGAAAGTCGTTAAAAAAATGACTTTAAGTATTTTCATACCGTGTCAAAAGTTATTAGAAAACTCTTTAGATGAGTTTAAACTAAAAAATAATCGTCAGCTCTATTGAATATGGTGGATTATACGTCAGTCGCGTATACAATGACCGCCATAAATGTTGAACGATATAGAGAACTTTTTTAGTTTTTATTTCTCAAAAATTGTATCCCAGATAAAAATATCCGCATATGCCTAAACTCTCAAAACACTAATCAAAGTTTGAATAGATCCTGTATACAAGGTAAATGCAAATTTACAAATTTAACATATGAGAAAACCTTCTTAATTTTTAAACTTAGAACAAAACATTATTTAAAAAACTTGTTTATAATCAAAAGTTATGCCCATGTTTAAAAAAGAACCTCCTGTTTAAAAATTAAAAATAAAACTGGTATTATATCAATATAAAAAAATTACAAAAGTTTAAAAGTCAATTTTAGAAATAACCTTAACACAGAACAAAAACATAAAAATAAATTTAAAAATCTGTATAGTAAAGGAATTATCTTTAAGACGAAAACGAAGTAAAACAATAATTTAAAAAAACTTTTCATTTTTAGCCTAACTGGTGGTTTTTTTCTTATGCCAAATTTGTAAATTTACTTCTATCTCGTATACGCTAGCATCTATTCAAACTTTAATAAGTGTTTTGTGAGTTTAGGCATATGCAGATATTTTTATTAAGCCTACACTTTTTTGAGAAATAAGAAATAAAAAAGTTATCCATATGATTCAACAATTATGGCAGTCATTGTATACCCGACTAACGTATGATCCACCATATTCAATACAGCTACAAACAATTCATCTAAAGAGCTGTCTTATAAATTTTGACAGGGTATGAAAATACTTAAAGTTCATTTTTTTAACGATTTTCATGTGCTGCCATCTCTAACTCCACCGCTACTTGGGCAGCTGACGCTCGCAGCTTGTAAATATGAGGGGAAAACTGTAATCTATAGAATTTTCAGTCGGTATGAAATGAGTTTTCAAATCTAGCGCTACCTCCCCTACTAATATGTTAACACCAACATATTGGACTTTCACTATTTTTATAAAAATTATTAATTCCTATAACTTCATCATATTAAATATAAATTAATACTATTAACTCTACTGGCAAAATTTCATCCTCAAATCACCAAATTAAAGAATATGATGTATGCTATGTTAAAAAGTGGCATAAAATACGCTTTTTTCAAGGTTTATCAGGCTTTATTTTATTAGCACGCGGCCGACTAAACAAATTAAATAATAAGTTACAATTTTGGTTTTAAAAGTTTATAGGATTTTACAAACAATAGGATAAATAGGTACAAAAGTTAAATGTTTTAAACACTATTAATATTTTTGAAACAAAGAAAATTAATTACTTTAAAGATTTTTTAAATTTCCTATATACCTATTATTTACAAATTACAAAGAAAATATTATTGTAAATGCTGTAAGCATTTTTTTATTTTAACCCCAAAACTATTAAAATAGTGTCATAATTTATAATAATATAACTACCTTTTAATAATATTAAAACTAAGGCCCTAGTATAAAATATACGCATTTTGCTATTTCTTAGCATTTTTATTGAGAAAAAATGTGATTACATTCTTTTTAAATTTAAACATTTTAATTTTAAAAAAACAAATTTTCTTAACAAAATATATCTTGAATTTTTTAAAACTTTAATTTACCTTAAATGGTATACTAATACAATTGTTTTAAAGCTCTAATATTTAAAAAAAAAACTAGGCCTAGCATTTATTACTTTACCTAAACATATGCCGATAAATTTCTCTCTGATTTATTTTTTTTATTACATTTTGTTTAATTTAGATCGAATACTAAAAATAATTGTGGGAAAGGTTCAAGGTTATGTACGAGCCCTTATATATTTTTTAAGGTGTCAATAGGTGTTCACAGTAACGCATTTACAAACATTTTCCATTGTAATTTTAAAATGGCACGACGTGATAACCTGGATTTTTTTACAGACTCTACCAAGCTTGTTATAATATATAAAGTTATGACGCTTACTTTTTTATAATAATTATTGTAACGTATGTCCTAAAAGTTTTGGCACACAATATTTATCGTTTTTTTTAATGCTGCGCTTGAGCGTATTTGGGGCACTTACGTCTCTTTCGATATTTAAGACCATTCCTCCTCAATTCCAACGATATCGTACTCTTAGAAGATCTGTATTGCCTAGCTAGTCTCCTCGTTGACATTCCAATCTGGTTTTTGCTCTTCTCACCAATCTCTCTGACCTCTGTGCGGTAAATGCACGTGGTCTTCCACTTTTGGGAGATTCAGACATGGTATTCCCTGCTCGCACTCCGCTATTGTTCTATAAATGGTTCTGCGTGAAATGTTTCCATTCTGGAATATTCGACAGATTTCAGCTTTGGGTATCGGCCCAACTAACTTGTAGATACTTTTTCTTATTTCTAATTTATACGACATCTTAAAGCGGAAACTTCAAAATAAATAAATCTCAACTGACAGTAAATAAGGTAAATAAACTTTTGTTTTCAAAGGCAACTTGATATTATTTTGTTTTTGTTAAAATTAAAGACAATGATTTTTGTGCCAAAACTTTTAGGACATACGTTATTATCGCAATTTAAAAATTAATAATAATAAATGAAATTTTAAATATAAAATGGCCTCAAAATATGATTGACAATTTTTTTCTCACTAATAGAAAATTGGGTTGTAAGTGTAAACCAATATTTTTAAAAACCCAATAAGACAATGGATGGAGGTGATTTAAAACATGTACAACTAATTATTTTGTCGCCCAGTAAATGGGTTATATCTCCGTTTGTATGTGCAAAACCTGAGGTAATTAGTTGAGTATTATATAAATATTATTTTAATAACTTAGTAGTAAGAAATATACCAAAAGCTTGGGAAGAAATGTAGGCTTACATCAAACGTAATTCTACGTTAAAAATTACAAAATTTCAACATAAACCAAGTAGAGTATGAATTCAGCAAATTCTGTATGAAATGGGCGCATGGGAATCTTGAATAAGTCAAAATAACAGGATATATTATAGGAATACGACTTTCTAATATGTGTTTAGCCGCAAACTAATACATTAACCCATCAATAACAATAACTTAATCTATTGGTTTAGTTTGTTAGTTTTTAGTTAGTTTGTTAGTTTTTAGTTAGTTTGTCTCATTTACTGTAACATTACATAAATTTATAATAAAATAAAGTGTCAACAGTTAAAAAGTAACTCTTTTATACCTATGTCCACCACATAGCGAAAGTAGTACAATCGACCAATAGAAACTCGACATGGGCATGGAATAAGCAAAGAATACCAATCCATAGAACCCCACAAGTGAGATTTCAGCATACCCTAAAAAATTTTAGTACCTACCCTGACCAACAGATGGCGAAAGTAGTACGATGTCGCTTTGCTAATACGATTACCATCAGAAATTGATAGCAGTCGCTGACGAGCCGTCGGCCCGATCAGTTAGAGTGAGGATATACGCAAAATTTAATAAAAATAAAATCCCCGATAAATGGACCCAGTATCCATAAGATTATTAAATTTATGATTTCAAAATAGGATATATCGATGCGTTTTTAAAAACATCGTAAGCGACATTCGCCAATTTTACGGGAAACGATTTTTCCTCCCATCGCGTTATTTTTAAAGAAAAACCGAGATCTGAATGTTTTTATTTTAAGTTTTCTTCTCAATTTGAATTACAAAACAAACATATTTAACATTTAATGTCAAAATTTTTAGAATCTCCTAAAAAAAAGCTAAAATTTTTAATATTCTAAACCTAAATAATAGTTCATTTTGAAATGTTTTATTTTTATTCAATTTATCTTGACAACGGTGGCAGACTTGCCACCAAAACGTCGATTTTTAGTTCTCTATTTACTTGCTTTATTTTTTTTTCTACTTTTAATTTATTTTTTGGCGTGTACCGAAATAACTACCATTATTTAAATGAACCGCCGAACCAATATAGAACATATCTTCATCTGAAATAAAGCCAATGAAAAAAAAAACGTTTCCCGTAAAACTGACGAATGTCGCTTACGATGTTTTGTCAAAAACCCATCGATATATCCTATTCTAAAATCATAAATTTAATAATCTTATGGATACTACCATTTATCGGGGATTTTATTTTTATTAAATTTTGCGTATATCCTCACTCTAACGGATCGGGTCGACTGCTCGTCATCGACTGCTATCAATTTCTGATGGTAATCGTATTAGCAAAGCGACATCGTACTACTATCGCCATCTGTTGGTCAGGGTAGGTACTAATAATTTTTAGGGTACGCTGAAATCTCACTTGTAGGTTCTATGGATTGGTATTCTTTGACCAGAGTTAGTTCATTTGTACTGGGGTGGATCTAAACCAAACTTAGCAAGACAGAAAAGTCAGGGTAGGTACTTCGTAAGTGAATTATCAAGTCCTTGGAGTCTAGAATTTGTGCGTTTTGTTTTGCATTATACTTGTTAAACGATGTGTTCCCTAATACTTTTAATTTAAGGTTAATAATATATAAAGAAATTTTATTATGAACACATTTTTTTGGTCTTTGCAGCAAAATACGGTGTCAAAATATGAGGTGTAAGTTTAAAATTTAGAAAAACGGTATTAAACGTAACTGTTTTGAATTTAGTTTTTGCATATTTACTAATAACATTCCCACGTTGGTTCAATTTAAAAAAAAAAGGTATATGGGTAAAAAGTTGCGGCTACTCCCTTTATGACCAATTTTGACATGCAGGGGTTTTTACCCAATATATTTTAAACCCCTTTTAAAAACCTATATATTTTTTAATTGCTTCTTTAACTCCTTTTTTTTTTAATTTAGTTTTAATCGCATGATTTCAAGTACCTTGCATTACATTGTTAGTTATCTATTTACGTAACAAAATTAATTATGTTTTATTAATTTGGCAAAACTATTCCAAATAGCTCCTCCTGATTAATTAGATGTTTATTGAATTTTGCAAACGATAAATTGGCGATAATGTTACGCATAATTTACTGGACCCACTGAAGTAGCAGGTGTAAATGTAATTATTCAAAAGAAGATTTGTCGCAAGCATGATACTGATTTATAACAAAAATAAAACTTGTATTAATCAAACATGACTAGTTTTAAACAGCTAAAATCATACTTGAGTGAAAACACGATGCGCAATGCATGTTTAAAAAGCTTTTTATAAAATTTTGAAAATATAGGGCACTGTCAAAATCATCCGTTTGTTTTTCTTTGAAGGTGGTAAACAATGTTGTGTTTTCAATAATACTACTTTCTTTAACTTCCAATGTCTTTATTCATAACTGATACACGACGTTTCGGATGGTACCCATATAACATTTTTTGCCGGCGTTGTACATTTAATTTACTGGCATTGCCACCACTCTTTAATGGCAACGCTTCGGCAAAAAGGTATCAAAAAGACGCGAAAGTGGGCAATTGGCCGTTATTAGGCCACGTGTTGCAGATAATGTGATGTCATCCGTCATTAATAATTTATGATGAAAAAATGCGTTTAGGATGATGGCATCCATCATTAATAAGTTATGCCAAAAAATGCGTTTGGGATGATAGCATCCATCATTAATAAGTTATTGGCAAAAAAATGCGTTTAGGATAATGGCATTTACCATTAAATAAGTATTGCAAGTTTTATAAGTTGAATGTCCCAAAAGTTAAATAACATATTTAGAATTTTGTAATCGAAAAAAATAAGAAAAAAGGCAGGAAAACTTTATCAATAAAAAAATTACATAATATAAATTTTTATATCGTAACAATAAACCAAAAAAAAATAAATAAAAAGTATGTAATAAAATTAAAAAAAGATAGTAAATCAAAAGAAAACACTTTAAAATAGTAAGTATTTAAGGGACACTTACATTCAATTTTCAGATCCAAAACATAGAGAGAAATATTTTAAAGGAGTTAAATGTCAAAAAAACTATTAAATATATATAATTTTTTTATTAACACGTTTTTAAAACTTTTAATAAGGCAACTCCCTGATTTCATATAATTTTTTAGGTAACTACAAATTTAAAAGGTTTTAAACAAAATGTTTACAGCTCCTAACAGTCTACTTGGATAACCCGCCTTCTTGACTAGCCATCACCAATTAATTACACAACACACACTAGGTAATGAATACACTTAATTATGTCTACTAAAAACTCTTTTCTTTAAAAAAGAAGCTAAAAAGCTAGAAAACCACGTAGAAAACAATTGCACAAAGCGGCCCAACAAAAGCAAGGTTGCCTCATCTGTCAAATTGTCAAATCTTGTATTTCGGCTAAGCGGGACATTTGAATTTATCACCTTCGGTCGAAATCGTCGAAATTAACCTAGCTAATTTTACCATCATTTTATTTTTATTCTCTCAAAAATACATAATAAACATTTTCTTTGACTTAATTTTTATTTGCATGATTTGTATAATATCTCCAACCGTTTTCAAGTGATCAGTTATCACAACAAAAAAACGATGCTACTTTCCTGGACTTTTATTGTCTTAATTTTTAACTTATACATCACAACGTTTCGGATCGTGTATTAGTTAAAAATAAAGACAATGGAAATCAAGAATGTAACATCCTTTTTTGTTTTTTAATACCGCCTACATTATTTTGTTGTATTTTATAAAGCCCACGAAATTTGGGAACAGCCAGAAGTCGAAGAGATCTAAATCTGGTAAATAGGGTGGATATTACAACTATTTATGCTTTACTTACCCGTAGCCGACAGTATCGATAGAAAACTAAGGTGGCTTGGAAAAACAATGAGAGATTGTCACTTACAAAAAAGAACAGCCTAATATGCTAGTTTGGATTTTTTTTTATTTAATATAGATTTTTGTGTTATACTTTAATTTATTTTCTTAAAACTATAAATACAGTTTTTGTACGCAATAGGTTAAATGTCAAAAAGTAGCAAATGAAGTGTCATTGCACTTAGAATTTTATTTTTAATTTAAATAAGTAAAAATAAATCGTTTGTCTCATATAAATAACAGAGTTAAGATGGTTTTTGACTAAACCGAAAGTAACGAAAAACAATAACTGAATATGTAAAACAATGCACATTTACATACAGGGTGTTCATTTAAAAACTTTCCACTCAAGTTATCTTCGAAACGAGACAGATTTAAGAAAATCGCCGAAACACGGCAAGATATTTATTGAGGGGAACGTTTTTTACAAAAAATTGGACGGCGCCCCTTTAACCCCTTAACCACCAGGGCCACCACCCCAAAATTCTTAAATGAGAAGGCGGGTCGAGTGATACATCATTTTAAAGTTCCTGACGAGTACTTTATATCTTCAAAAAGCTTGGATTTCTTCTCCGAGCAAAAAAGTATTTTTCTTCTTCTAATTTATACAATTAATGATCCTTTACTTACTAAAAGACTTCCTTCTCTTGCCCATCGTCGAGCTGTGGGAGATCTATCGCTCTTTTATAGATACTTTTACGGCTTCTGCTCCGACGAATTATCCAGTATAGTCCCTCCTCTTGCAGCTCCCAACAAAGAAACTAGTAGTGCCGCGCGTATGCATCCCTATATGGACAAATTAGACAGGCCCCGAACTTCCCATTTCGTTCGTTCTTTTATCCCTAGAGGTTCTAGACTGTGGAACCTACTGCCAGCGGAGGTCTTTCCTTCTCCCCCAAATCTTTAAGTTTTTAAGTCCCGTGTTAACAAACTTCCTCTTACCTTCGGTTGGAAACTGGCTAATATGGCGACAATTTACATTGGTCTTTGCTGAAAAATAGATGTAAATTGACACTTAAATGTATTATTATTGTGAATTTACAGTTTAAATTGTATTTTTACAATCTACAAAGCTAATTTATGTTTTATGTGTAATTTTAAGGTAAAATTACAGTAAATTGTAATTTTAAATATATTTTACATAGTTAGTGGAATTTACGGCTTTAATGTAAAACATGAAAGGTAATTTACATCAAAAGCAATTATGTTTTATTTGTAAATTTACCCCCACTTTTTACAGTGTAGAGTCTCCATTCTGCGAAGGTATCTTTTTCTTTAGCTTTCCAAACTTGTAGGTTAGATATCTTTAAAATACCCACAGTCCATTATATTTGGGCTATAAAGCTTCGAAGGCGGTATCCAAATTAAAAAAAATGTTAACTTGAAATATCTATAAGCTAGTAATTACAATAACCCAGGGCCATTTTAAATAAATTATACACATCGTGCTAGCTCAAAAGTTCAACTGAGTTCCTGTAAGTTGAACACAAGCAGGTAGAGATAAGACAAAAACGCCTGCATATAAACATCTTCATAATAGGATGACGCATAGATCTGGCTTTGTTGTTGCTATAGATACATTTTGAAGTGGCTCGACATATATTTTTATTTCTTTTTCTTAAGTCCTTCCTAAATAATTCATTGACGTACTTACTCGAATTTGTGTTATTATTTTACTGCTTTGAAAAATATTATGTTTTTAAAAAACTTTGAATATACCAACGCACTGCACTGTTTAATTAATAATATAATACTGAAGCTTACTCCAGAGGTACGCTAATGAGTCATCAACATTAAAAAAATGTTCATCTCATATATCAAACGGTTTTATGTATACACTTCCAGCGAAACAACATTTGTTTTACCTATATTCTAAAAATACGAGACTCTGCTACTGCTTTCAATTTGTTCTCTTTTCGTGAAGTATATCAAATACGAGGTTTATCCTATAAATACACAAAGAAACTATCACCTATCCAAAATTACCTCCTTTTGATTTTTTAAGAGAACAGCAGTAGGTATCACTAAAATCTTTATCATTATTAATAATCATAATATTTAACGAAAATTTTTTATTAACACATTTAATATTAAGAAAATAATTAAGCAATTGTTATCACCTTTATACTAACAACACAGTTCTGCAATTCAAAGAATTATTTTTATGTGCTTTGCTTAGACCCTATATAGCACAAACACCATTTACATCTTTAACCACAGCAGCTTCCAGATGGTTTTAAATTCTTTTTAAGTCATATGCAGCTTTCTGATTGTAAAAGAATTTTCATGATCGGTTCAGTATTTCCAAAGATTAGCCTTTACAAACAAATAAACAAACAAACAATTAAAGTAGCAAACCTTACCTCTTTATAATATTAATATAGATTAATAATTTTATGGTTGACATTTTGCTATTCATCCACTTTTTTCAAAATCATAGTCATAATTTGACGCACTATTTTGGTTATGAAGAGCATAACCCTCGTATAATAGAGCTTAATAAAGCGTGGGCTATGAAAATAAGACCGGCAAGTTTGAAACCAACTATAACTCTTGAAACTACATCCGATTGCTAAATGTGAGTTTTCCAGTTCTTCTTTGACTTTTGAACTAAGTGGAAGGTGAACTCAAGAAAATTCTTTATTTTTTTTAATTACAAGTTAACGTTAAAAACACATAACATAATGGTATTTACTTTTTTGTTTATAATCAGTGATCTGCTGTAGATAATGTGTAGATGTTCAGCCAAATTAAAAGGTTTATAGGCAAATAAAGCAAGAACAAATAAGCGGGATCAATGCGTCACCATGTTTACCTGACGTCATTCTTTTTATAATCGCTACATCTTAGTGTTCTGCACGCGTTAGATTGTCTCCTTTTCACGCAATCTCAATGAACTTTTTGTTTTGGCTGAAGGTATAGATAAAACCACACATTATGAATCCCTTATGTTACCAATAATATTCCTTAAAAGTGTATTGAGGAACTTATAAACATTACTGTATCGGTTTTTTTTTTTTTAGTTTTCTAACATTTTCATTTTTATTTTCCAGGATGAACTTCCCCCAGAACAAATTGCAGGTGAGTGTTTCTCTCAAAGTTGTATTAAGTACATGTCAAATAGTTTATTGTTATTTTTACCTTAACTTAAAAAACACACACAATAAATTTTATCCCTAAAATTACTGTTTCTTAAACTCATAAAAACTTTAAATAATTTGACATTAATCGGGCAGCATTTTATATTTTGTTAAGTGAGTGGTATTTAAAGAATATGTTTAACGGTTTCTATAGAAACTTAAGGTAACAAAACCAAAATTATATTTACGTTTTACCCATCTATTATTGATCTGTAATACCTTAGAAACGGAATATGTTATGGTAGCAATAATACCTGCTATCACACCTAGGGCATTATAAGCGGGCATTATGATAATGCCCGCTTAAAATGCCCTAATGCGCTAATATGGAAATTTTATTGCTTATCCAATTTTATTTCTCTCACAATAAAGATCAAGTTTATACAAAAAATAATTTTTCTTTAAACAATACTAAAAATTAAACTTTATTGCCAAAATAAAAATTACAATTTTGAAATGTCTTAATGTTGTGCTGTGTTAAATGTGTACTTTTTTATTAAATTTAAAGCGCCTAAATCTTCTTCAATGATAGTAAAACTTTTTGAAGTTGAAGTTTTAGTTTCTGGTACCTTTATAACCAAGACTGTTTCTCTATCTTCAATGTTATCAATAGTCATTTTGACCAACTCATCTCGTCTTAAACCTCCAAAAACACCCATTACCAATATAACTTTGTGTACCAAGTAGATATCACCAGAAGCCTTCTTAATAAATTTTAATATTTGTTCTCCTTCCAAAACTTTAGACTTCTTCGGGACGTATCCTTTCGACTTAACTTTTAAAAAAGATATGAGACGATGGTATTGCGAAATGTCTATATTTTCATAGACCATCAACATAGACCTTAGGGTGGAATACTCCAGAGAGAGTTCGGACTGTATTTTTCCGACTAAAAATAATAAAGTTTGTTAAACTTATGTATTAAAATAAAATCAATAACTTACCAGTTCCTGAAAATATGCCATTAAAACGGTTTCGGTTATTTGAAGAATTGCGTTCGCATCTTTCCAAATACCAAATATGCCATACTCCCGATCATATTGTTGCCTTGATTTAACTGGCAAAAGATTTTCGGTCGCTTTTATGGCCTTTTCTCTTATATTTTGTGGAATTTCTTCCATTTTAAGCAAATCGTTAAATAAAAAATGCCAACTGACTAACTAATAGAAACATCAAAGTCAAACTTAACACCAGTCATTATCTACTTACGTATACAGGTACAGGTGCAACTTATTTTTTATATTGCGAATAAATAATGTAATTAGTCATTGAAAAACTCTTTTTGGGTAAAACATAAAGCATTGTAGGCACCACGGGCTTTACTGGACTATAATGCCCATCAGGTCGAAATCTAGCCTCGGCCGACCTTCAGGGCGTTATAGTCCTAGTAACGCCCTTGATACATAAATAGCTATTAAAAATTAGCAATAGACCAGGCTGTAAACCAAATGTTTTCGTACAAGTTGCAGCTGGTTCAAATGTAAAAATAAAAACTAAGTTTACTCATTTTAAAACTTTAAAGTTAATCTACAAACAATTTTGGAGCGGGTACCTTTTTGGCATTATAGAAAAAAACGTCTTATTTTGACTTCAACAAGATGCCCTTAAAATATTTTTAATGAATTCTGAAACACCCTGTTTGATTATCTGATTTTATTTTGATACTGCCACCTCTTTGCTGTCAGTTCCCATGTATCACCTTACAATTCAAAGTAATATTAATTTTTAAAAAATCGCTGTAAAGTTAAAACCTTATTATTTTTTATAGTTCTCCGTAAAGCTTTTGAAGCTTTTGACAGCCAAAAATCCGGTAGCATTCCTTGTGACATGGTAGCAGACATCTTGCGCCTTATGGGTCAGCCTTTCGACAAAAAGATCCTGGAAGAGCTCATTGAAGAAGTTGATGCTGACAGTAAGTATTAGTTATTTAAGTAACACTTCACTGCAATGTACTAAAACAAACAGGGCAGTATTTTATTTTTTAAGAGTATTAATAATTGCAATCTACAGACTGTCCACGGATGGGGTTTACAAATTGACCAAAATTTAAATTTTTGGAAAAAAATCTTTATTAAAACTGTAGCTTGTAAAGAAAATATAATTTGAAAAGAGAACTGTTGATTTTATATTCAGGAACCGCAAAAACTTTATTTTTTTTAACATAACATCCGATAAACACCGAAGACGCCTCGCCAATCAAACAACCACCAAGGCGAATTCCTTTAGCCAAAAGAGACGAAGTCGAAAAGTTATTAGGAGACATGCAAAAACAAGGCATTATAGAGCCATCTCAGAGTCCATGGTCATCTCCAGTAGTCCTAGTCAAGAAGAAAGATGGTTCCACCAGATTTTGTGTTGACTTCAGAAGACTGAATGACGTCACGAAGAAAGACAGTTTTCCACTACCAAGAATAGACGATACCCTAGATACACTCACCGGATCAAAATGGTTTTCGACATTAGATCTAAAAAGTGGCTATTGGCAAGTAGAACTTCATCCGGAAGACAAGGAAAAATCTGCTTTTTCAACTGGAAACGGACTGTGGCAGTTTAATGTTATGCCATTTGGTTTATGCAATGCCCCCGCTACTTTTGAACGTTTGATGGAGTTGAAATCACGGGGACTAACTTGGAAAACCTGCTTAGTATATCTAGATGACATTATAATTCTTGGAAAAACATTTGACGACCACTTGAAAAATGTTGAAGAGGTTTTTCAGAAGCTTAGATCCGCCCAGCTGAAGCTTAGTCATTTTAGTTAACATTATGTAGATTTTTTCCAGAAGTTGTTTAGGAATTTAGGGAGAAGCAGGTGTTTAAAAAGAAAATTATAAGACTTTCTAGGGTATTCTACTATAAAAATTTAAATTAATTTTTGGTAATTTTAAAATCAGTTTCATAAAACTTTTTAATATCCTTGTTAAAGTCATTTAAAGTGCTATTTTAAACAAATTTGTTAAATGACATTTTGCATAAAAATTAAAAATAGGGCCGTTTACTCTTGGAGAAAAATCATGTTTTTTAAGTTTTTGCGTACCCTCTATACAAAATCAACCTCTATTCTTCGTGAAACATTTACAGGCAAAGATTTTTATTATAAATATCTTTTTCTGAAAAAGCTTATTTTTACCCATTTGTTTGGAACCCCACCCGTGGACAGTCTGTATTTTTCCTTGTTTGGTTACTTTTTTTAAATATGATTTTTTTCACTTATCTTTCCACAGCATAAACTATTGTCTTTTTTTTCGAAATGTGATTTTTTGGAAAATTTCCTAGGGGTTAACCGAGGCTAATATAATTATGTTGATGTATTTTTCAGAATCTGGACGTCTCGAATTTGAAGAATTCGTAACGTTAGCTGCTAAGTTCATTGTTGAAGAAGATGATGAAGCCATGCAAAAGAACTTAAAGAAGCTTTCAGATTATATGACAAAGAAGGTAAGATATTTATTAGGGTTGGCAAAAACCAGAAAAAAACAAAACCGGTTAACCGGTTTCGGTTAAAACCGGTTAACCGAATATTTAAAAACCGGTTTTTAAAACCGAAAAACCGATAACGGTTTTCAAAACCGATACACCGAAATCGGTTTTTAAAACCGAAAACCGAAAACGGTCTTTAAAACTGAAAACCGAAAACGGTTCTCAAAACCGAAAAGGCTTTTCTAAACCACAGTTAACAGAAAATTGGAAAGTAATTATTCTTTATTAATGGTTTTTGCGTTGATTACGGATTTGCCCATGAGCTGGGGTGTTAAATGATAATTATTATTTATCCCAAAATATTCTTCAAAAGAAATTGGTTAAATATAAATAAGAATAAAAATATAACATCCCTGTTAATATAATGCAAGATTCTAAAGGTGATGTAAAAATTCCATACATACATCCATAATTTATTTTTTCCTCTTTATTTAAAATTGGTATTCTATTTTCGGTGTTTTTTCTTGATTCATTGGTTAATAAAAAAACAGAAAAGGAAAAGTGGTGATTTTTAAATTTTAATTTAGTGTATTATTATAGTAAGTTGTAGTTTTTAGTTCATATTTGTTATATACGTCTTGCCACTAAGCAAGATCGATTAGTCATCCTATCCGGAATGTTATTTTTTGTCTAATTTTGACCTGCTAGTGTTCAACACACTACAAGTAGCGAGCTGGCACGACGTATATTGTATTAAATCTGTCAACATGGGGTTTCTGGATGATCGCAAATATAGTGCTGCCGACATGATATTGGCATTACCGATTTTAATCCCGATATATTAAAGTTTTGAATAACAATACCATTAAATTTGTCCCTTTATTTCAAACAATTCTTACTAGAAACATTTTTTCTAAAATGCGCCGTTTTCTGGTTATTTGCCTGTCTAAGGTTAAATGAACCACCCTGTTAATCTGTCAACCAATATTCGATTCTACAAAATGAACTGTTTTTCTTTTTTAGATATAAACCGCAATCAATCAAAAACCTATTAATTAATATTCGAAGAACCGCTTTTTAATTTTGGTCCGATTATCCAAAAACCGGTATTCGAAAATCGATTATCCAAAAACCGGTATTTGAAAACCGCTTTTTAAAACCGGTTAACCGATATTCGAAATCCGGTTTTCAATACCGGTTAACCGGTATTCGAAAACCGGTTTTTCTAAACTGGTCAACCGGTATTCGAAAACTGGTTTTCAAATACCGGTTAACCGGTATTCGAAACCGGTTTTCGAATACCGGTTTTCGGTTTTGGCCAAAACCGCGGTTAACCGAAAACCGGTTAACCGAAAAACCGGTTTCGGTTGCCAGCCCTAATATGTATACAATTTAACCATAAATAAATTAAAGTTCATTAAAAAATAGAAAGTTTATTTTATTTAAATCTAATTCTAAAGGGTGCAGTATAATAACACCCTGAATATTTTTTAAAGATTTGTATGCGACAAACCATTAATAATATAAAACATGTATTATATCATCATATTTCTATTTTTGTTGGCTATACACGTCATGCCAACTCGATACGTTTAATTAAGTTTTAGTGTGTTGAACACTAGCAGATAGAAATTGGACAGGAAATGCATGACTCAGAAGCTTGCCCCACAGGTTGACGCGTTAGTCTCGCTTTGTTTAGTTTCCACGCATTGGCAAAAATTGCTCATGAACGTTCACGAAATGGCAAGACGTGTATACAAATTGGCAAGAAAGGAGTCCAAACGCTCATTATATAGTTATTTAAAAAGCAAATAAATTGAGACTAAATTTCTGCTAAAGTCATAATAATATTATACTTCCTGCTTTACCGGAAATGCTGGGAAAATTTCACATTGCTACTTTTAATTATTCTAGGCAATGGCTATATTCCCACTACATGCTTAAAAGAAATCCTCAGAGAGTTAGATGATCAACTTACAGACAGGGAGTTGGACATGATGATCGAGGAAATTGACACAGATGGTTCAGGAACCGTAGATTTTGATGGTAAGTGTCAATAAAACTAAAGTAATGTTTACACAGATGGATAGAGAGTGCAAGCCTTTAACTTTAAATACATTGAACAAAAATAAAAAACGTATTTTTGTTTTAAATTTTAAATTGAAATTTAAACAAAGTTATGATTTTTTTCGAAATTTGAACATGCTTATAATTGAAAAAATGTTAAAACTGGGCAGTTAACTGCGCTTTAAATATGCGTTTAAACGGACTTGAACTTTGATTTAAAAAAAAATCATCGATAACGTTCAATCTCAAATTTGAACTTTAAGAAACTGCATTTCTTTCATGCAAGCGAAGGCAACCCAATATTCTATTCGACAAGTTCGACTATTTTTCCAAGAAAAAAACTTTTCGATTTTCCAGAATTATTTCGTGTTAACCGGGGTATACAAGATCATGCAAAACTGTCACATCTGTCAAAAAAGCCAAAGCTCGCGCGCAAATTTGACCGTGTGTATTAAAAAACTGCCACATCTGGCTTGGCATGAGACTCGATGGCCGAGTTTGATTTTTCGTGGCGCACGTCGTGCAAACTTGTGCATGTGTAGGACACGTCAGTTAACGTTTCAGTTTAGGGACGTCGTTTACGGGGTTATATTGTTGGTTTTGAGTTAACAAAATGGCTCTTTGGTGCCAGGAAGATGTATTGCGTGATTTTATAGATATGTACCAAGGTTATCCATGCTTTGAAAAGTAAAAAGTAATAAATACATTGACAAAAATAAAAAAACCTTTTCGCTGAATCACGCTTATGTTTAAGTTGATCACGCCACCAGCTGCCAAAACTGACGCAGAACGGACAGGTACATCTAAATCGTGTGTATGAAAAGCTTCATTTGACATTTGGTTTCTTGCAAGTGCGTTTCAGGTTTGCATGACCGTGTAAGTGTTTAAAGACAATGAATGTAATGAACTGATACAGTTAAGCAGACAGCACACTATCGCGGAACGTAACGGAATGGATGCGAACGGAAATTTTAAAAGCATATAACTAAATGGGAGTCCGCACACTATCGCGGATCGGAATACCGAGAAACTGCCATTTAGCTATATGCTTTTAAAATTTCCGTTTGCTTCTATTCCGTTCTGTTCCGCGATAGTGTGTTGTCTGCTTTATTATACCCGTCCAGGCATGTAAATAAATTGGCGGAAAAAAGAACGCTACAAAAGTTAGAGCCGTCATATTCTTTTTTTTTATCTTTGGACAAACCACGAAGGCTAAAAGCCTAAATACTAACGTACCGATTTGGGGGGAAGGAAAGACCTCCGCGGGCAGCAGGATCCACAATCTAGAAACTCTAGGGATAAAAGAACGAACAAAGTGGGAAGTTCGGGGCCTGTCCAGTTGGATCGTATAGGGATGCATACGCGCGGAGCCACGAGTTTCTCTGTTGGGAACCGTGAGTGGAGGAACAAAAACTGGATAATTCTTCAGAGCAGAAGCCATGGAAATACCTATAATAAAGCGATAAATCCCCCACAGCCCGACGATGGGCAAGAGAGGGAAGCCTTTCTGTAAGTGAAGAGTCATTAATGAGACGAATAGCTCTTCTTTGAATAGAATCAAGAATGTTTAGGGTTGTGGGGGACGCCATGCCCCAGATATGAGAACAATATTCCAAGGTAGGTCGGATTTGGGAGACATATAAAGTGTATAAATTAGAAGGGGAGAAATACTTTTTGGCTCGAAAGAGAAATCCAAGCTTTTTGAAGCTGCCGTGGCTATAGATACAATGTGTTTATCCCACGTTTATCCTAGTTAAGGTTACTTTCAAATGTGACGCCCACAAGATTGAAGGTGTGTTTGCTCTGTAAAATTTGGCCGCTCATAAGTAGAGGATGAGTATTTGATGACTCTTTTCGCGACAAGGGACATGATTGTATTTTGGATGCATTAAAATGGACGAGATTTTTGGCGCCCCAATCCAATATTAAATTAAGATCCTGCGAAAGAGATATCTGCATTGCTCTGCGTTTGTTTTCCAAGTCAGGTTTAGTGATGGGTTTAGGAACCTGAAAACTGGAGTGAAGGGTACTATCGTCGGCGAAACTATGAATGGAATTAGTTGTGGACGAGAGAAGGTCGTTGATGTGAAGAAGGAACAATGTTGGTGCCAGAACTGAGCCCTAAGGGGACTCCAGCATTTACTTGGTGAAAGCTTGAAGAATGGCCGTCCACAATAACTGATATACGACGATCAGATAGATAACTAGACAGCCAAGTACAGAGTTTAGTTGAAAGACCATAGGAGGGAAGTTTATTAAGAATTGCGGCATGTCAGACCTGGTCAAGATATATTCTATTAATATTATTAATTATTGTGAGTTTTAATAAGTTTTGTTGTAATTGTTTTGCATTTATTAGTTTAATTCATTGGTAACTGAATTAAAATAATGCTTAATGATGTATTTCCTTTTAAATAAAGGCTCCTCGCTATGTAGTCTTAAATAAGAAACGACAGATACTATATTTTCAGCGTTTTAAATGGTTTCAGATCATCTCAAGCACGTTAAAGAAATTATTTACACGTTTCCAAGTTATAGTTGATTGCGGAACGCCTTTACTATAATTCCACTCAAAGTTAAAAATATTTTATGTTTATATTTATAGCCCCAGAGCCGTTGTATGTTTATAATATAAAATTAAGTGAATTCGAACCGCATCTGTCTTAGATTGTCGGCTTTAATTGTACCTATTTATTTAATTAAATTACTTTTCTAAAAATCCGGTGTATTTTTAGTCTTTTAGTTAAAAAATAAACCTATAGCATAAAAAAACCTTTAATTAAAATATTTGATAAAATAGTGGGTGTATTATACAGGGTGCCCACGAGATCACTTTTCGGCTGCCATTTTTTATTTCTTTATCGATACTGACAACATTTGATAGGGTTGTTAGAATAATAAAAAGTCATTTTTAGGTGTATACGTAAGGCTTTTGCGACTTCCGATTTTACCGGAAATGACTGGAATTTGTGATTTTTAAATGGGACACCATGTAAATTTTTTGTTTTTTTGATTCTTTAGATCATTTTTAGTCGGAATACAAATTTTTTATTTTTAATCTAGAGTGCCATGATCACTCTAAAATCACTCCTTATACTTTACTTACCTTCAGAAAAATACGAATTCGATTTTATCTTTTCAAACTTTTTTACTAGGGGGCTCTAAACTTTACTTTTTAGTTTTTTTACCTAAATATAACATTTTTTGCCGGCGTTGTACATTTAATTTACTGGCATTGCCAACACTCTTTAATGGCAAGGCATTGGCAAAAAGGTATCAAAAAGACGCGAAAGTGGGCAATTGGCCGTTATTAGGCCACGTGTTGCAGATAATGTGATGGCATCCGTCATTAATAATTTATGATGAACTACAAATTTAAAAGGTTTTAAACAAAATGTTTACAGCTCCTAACAGTCTACTTGAATAACCCGCCTTCTTGACTAGCCATCACCAATTAATAACACAACACACATTAATTAGGTAATGAATACACTTAATTATGTCTACTAAAAACTCTTTTCTTTAAAAAAGAAACTAAAAAGCTAGAAAACCACGTAGATCAAAACAGATCAAAAAATTGCTCGAATGTTAGTTAAATACCAATGTTAATAACATGGTTTAAAAAGTATAAATATGCGTTGAAGGTTTGGTTTCAAAAATCTAATATTTATTTGCCTGCAACAAAAAGGCATGCTTTATTTAATCAGGATTGGTATGCCGCCATTTTTGTATGCTTGCCGGCAATTCGCCTGCATGTAAAATTTATTGGCAATTGAGTGTTTATTTAGGGTTAACTTTTTAATGCGTATTAGATGTTGGCATAATATTGCCACCAATTGCCAATGCTTTACCATCAATGCCAATATGAAAAATGTATATTGCCGGCAAATAGTGTTTGCTGGGTTATCACTTTCATAATATTTCTAAATGCAGTATTTTAAAGCGAATCCAACGATATAAAACACTAAGACACTTTACTTCATTTTCTTTTAAAAAATAACATTCATTATGTAAATAAATTATCTTTTGTTACTGAATGGCGTATGTCGCAATTTATCGTAGTTGCCATGAAAACAGAAATTAATAGAATATGTTGTAAAAACAATTGTTTGTGTTTCGTTAAAAGTTTAAGAAATAAAAACATATTTTTGTGTTTTTGTATCTCCATCGATGTTAAAATAATTTTAAGTTAAATTTGGTATTGAGATAATTTTTTATTAATACCAAATTTAATCCAATATTATTTTAACATCGTAGGAAATACATAAACACAAACTAATGTTTTTACAACATATTCTATTATTTTCTGTTTTCATGGCAACTACGATAAATTGCGACGTACGCCATTCAGTAACAAAAGATAATTTATTTACATAATAAATGTTATTTTTTTAAAGAAAATAAAGTAAAGTGTCTTAGTGTCTTACATCGTTGGATTCGCTTTAAAATACTGCATTTAGAAATATTAGGAAAGTCATAAAAGTAAATTCAAATTACTTAAACTGAAATTATAAAATTTGGCAATTGTTTCGAAAGTTGCAGCAACGGAAACGTTTCATTTTTAAGATATAGATACATCATCAAACTTTCACTTTAAAAAAGCCGCAACCAAGTATACTTTTAATGCTGCCAAGGGACACTGTGATTAAAATTATTAAAAGTAAAGCTATTAAATGTAATGAAAAAAAGGAAAATAAAGGAAAAACGGGTTTTAAAAGGTGTAAATTAAATATTATGTGCCACTTTCGCTGTATATTAAAAATTGTGGGCAATAGTGAAAATAAGGTTGTTTTGATTTTCAACTTTGATGATGTACATCATAAAAACGAAACGTTTCTAACTTTCAGACAACTTTCAAATTTGTGAATAGCGCCCCAAAAAAGTCCAACCAAAATACGCTAAATTACTAAAATAGTATTGCCATAGAAAAACTATAGTCAAATAATATAATAGAGCTATTATATTCTTTGGTATAGTGTATAGGGTGTCGTTGGCACAGGGTGTGAGGATCTTTTTAATATTGATATAATATACAGGGTGTTTCATCATACTTTGCTAAGTTCTAAGTGTATTCCCATATAACATCTTTTGCCGGCAAGGCATTGGCAAAAAGGTATCAAAAGATATCAAAATGGGCAATTAGCCGTTATTAGGCCACGTGTTGCAGAAAATGTGATGGTATTTATCATTAATAACTTATGATGAAAAAATGCGTTTAGGATGATGGCATCCATCATTAATAAGTTATGCCGAAGAAAATGCATTTAGGATGATGCCATCTTAACCATTAAAAAGGTTTTGGCAAAAATATGCCTTTTAGATGATGGCATTACATTATTTTTTTCCTAATGACAATAAAATGCATTTTTACCGTCCAGGGAACTTAAATGTGCATAAATAATGCACATGCATAATGTGTGTTTATGTACAGGGTGTCCCATATAAAATTAAATACTATAACTTTAGAAAAACCATAAGGGATACAAGAAAAAGTTAAATGCAGAAGTTGTTCAGTGAAAGGTATTTTTCTAGTATTTTTATTGTATCTCTTATGGTTTTTCCAAAATTATAGTATTTAATTTTATATGGGACACCCTGTACATAAACACACATTATGCATGTGCATTATTTATGCACATTTTAGTTCCCTGGACGGTAAAAATGCATTTTATTGTCATTAGGAAAAAATAATGTAATGCCATCATCTAAAAGGCATATTTTTGCCAAAACCTTTTAATGATGGATGCCATCATCCTAAATGCATTTTTTCAGCATAACTTATTAATGATGGATGCCATCATCCTAAAAGCATTTTTTCCATCATAACTTATTAATGATGGATGCCATCACATTTTCTTCAACACGTGGCCTAATAACGGCCAATTGCCCATTTTGATGTCTGTTTCATATCTTTTTGCCAATGCCTTGCCGGCAAAAAATGTTATATGGGATTCTAGTGTTCATTTTTATCTGTTTTTCCAATACCCTGGGAACTGTGGATATAAAATCTAAAACGTCATTTCTTTTTCAGAATTTATGGAGATGATGACTGGGGAAGTCTAAACATCATGGAGACAAAAAAACTTCATTTTAATCTTAGGTGCATTTTTTTATTTGTTTATATACACCGGTATTAAATGTGAAACAGTATAATTGTTTATTATAAAATATGTTATTTCAGATACAACTTGTTTTAAGTATATTATTTGTTTATTAAATAAAAATATTTTTATATATGTACGTTGTAAGATAATTTGTACCTTTGGCAAGCAATTACTTTATTTAATAGGTATATGTGTGATATTAGAGTATTATACATTATTTTTATTAAAAATAAATAACATCGTATAGGCATTATTTTTACAACAACAAACCGTTTTTAGTTTAATATTTATTTAAGTTGGTGGTAATTTATTAGTAGAACTACCAACCTCACCTTTTATGACTCTGGTGCAACTGAAGAAAAAAAAATCTCTAAAATTATGATAACTAAAATGTTACGTAGAACTTGAAAATAAAATAAAAATTGTTACATCATATAGAAAAAATTACGCTGCATGACACGTGACCCAGATGTTCAATTGCTTTTTGGCACTAAAACTGACTAAAATGTTGATCTATGTCAAGAAGGTTGTTATAGTGCCGATTAAATCTGAGCAGCCAGTATTATTAATACTTTTACTTGTCTGACACGCACAAAGTAGTAAGGGCGCCCAAGAGGGGATTTCTGGAGTTACTACAGCGCGGCAGATTAATATACCGGAGGATACCTTGTACTCGGTTAAGTACCCCCCACCAAATATAAGCCTCGTATACAGGTCCGATCGTAAAAAACAAAAATATATCCATCAGAAATTTTCGAGCGCGTCAGATTTAGATAGGGCGAGTTAATTACATATTTACACGCCTAACATCGTAGACTCTACTTATATGACATTTGAGATTAACGTAAACGTCATTTTGACATTTTCGAGCGTGGCTATTTTTTTATTTTGATGAAAATAATTTAAGGATAACCAAAAATATATAATCCGATACGATCTGAACGATTTCCACAAGCCAAAATAACAACAGTATTTTTTGACATATTTAAAAATCTATAGCCGCTTCCCCCACCGATAAAACGGTATAAATTTTTTTCTTCTTATCATCTAAGCTTTGCAACCCAACAGGCCTCTATGACGCTTAAGTAAATCCCTATTTAGCATCGTGGGCTCCCCTATTAAAGTGAAATATGTTTTTACTAATAAAATACCAAACTGTAATTTTTTATATTTTTTTTAATAATTTAATTTGGTTTTAAGAAAAACCTTCAGATTAGGATTGTACCTAATTTCTGCAGATATATTAAAACGACTAATCGTCAAACTAATTGCAAAAACTTTAAAGCTATGTTCACTGAAACGAATATTTAGCAATTTATAAAACTAAAATAAAAAAAATGGTATATTAGTATTTGACATAAATTTGCATTATTTAACCTCTTTACCATTTACGGCCCGTCTATAAGATCATTGTCAACGACCCACCTACATACATATTTCATGTTTTAAAACCAAAACATAAAAAGCATTAATTCTAAAAACAACTACAAATCTTTTGCTATACGAAACCTCCCTTAATACAGAATCTAGCTAATTTACTCGGCCGCATTTTAAATTGTCCTAATAGGTTTATAAGACAATTCAAGATAAATTAAAACCTAAAAAGTTAAAAAGAAAAACGTAGATATACAGGGTGTAACTAAATAAGTGTAAAACATTTAAGGAGGTGATTCCTCATTGAAAAATATGAAAAAAGTTCCTATAAACATGGGTCCGAAAATGCATACTTTCCAAGATACAGGGTGTTAAACTTTTTAAATAAAATAGGTTTTTGTAATTATCTTGAATACCCTGTAACCGATTTTCTTGAAATTTTTCAGTGTTATTTCTAGTAATAAGGGTCAAAGTTAGGCATAATTAAATTAAAATTATTAAGTCCAGTGGCGTCTCACGGGACATCTTATCGAAAATAATTGTAAAAAATGTACGCCACTGACTTTTATTATTTTACGAACAACTACAGAGATACATCGTCATAAATGCGAACTGGATTTATTGTTATTTTGTAGTTAGTACCTGCATTAAACGATTAAAGGGTAATAAACAAAACTAATTTATTAATAACAAAACACACAACATGTAGAAATCATAGTAAATGTTCAATATGTCTACCTTCAGACATTACGCATGCGTCTAGACGTCGGCGCATTGAGCCACGTATTCGCTCAAATAGTCCTGGAGTCTCTCTGATTACCCTGCACGCATCAATGATGCGGTTTCTTAAGTCCTCTACATCGCGAACAGGAGTACGATAAACCAAATGCTGTAAATGGCCCCAAATAGAGAAATCGAGAGGATTGAGATCCGGGGATCGAGCGGGCCAGTTCTGTGGTCCTCCTCGACCTATCCACTGATTTGCATATGTTTCAGTTAAATGCTGACGTGCTACTTGACTAAAATGGGCGGGAGCCCCATCATGCATAAAAACACATCCCTTCTGACGCCCAAAGGAACTTCCTCCAGCAGTACTGGATGCACTTCTCTTAAAAATTGAACGTATGCCTCACCATTTAATCGAGGAGGTAGAAAATGAGGCCCAATTAAATAATCCCCAATAACTCCGAGCCACACGTTAAGAGAAAACTGTTCTTGATGGTTAGTTTCGACAATAGCGTGAGGGTTTTCATCAGCCCATATGTGGTAATTATGAAAATTAATAATCTTGTCCCGAGAAAAACTACAGTCGTCTGTGAATTCTATCGTCTTCAGAAACTCACAATTTCTTCTAATCATTACCAGCATCCAATTGCAAAATTCAAGACGGTTCCGGAAAGTCTCGCGGTAACAGTGCCTGTACTCGTTGCAGATGGTAAGGGTATAAGAGTTGTTCCTTTAAAATTCGAAATACCGTCATATGATCAACATTTAGCTGGAAAGTAATCTTTCTAGTACTGGTAGTAGGTTGTTCTTCAATCAAATTAAGTAATGCTTCCTCAAGCTGTGGTGTTCGTATTTCTCGATGGCGACCACAATCCTGCGTTCTTTTGTCGAATGAACCATATTCTCGTAATCGTTGATGAAGTCGAGCAAATATTCTATGTGAAGGATGCTGCCGTTGAGGATACATTTCAGCATATCTTCTAAAATCTTCTAACCCATTCCCCTGCGACAGACCGTAAACGTAATGCATATCAGCCATTTCCTCATTTGTGTATGTCATTTTAATAACAAGTCAATTATTAAAGTAACAAATTAAGAACAGAGCAACAACACACAATTAGTATTAATTCAATTTCGAAAAATCAAAAAATGACAGCGTCATACCAATTTAATTGTCACTATCGCTAATAGCGACCTACTAGATAGATTAGTTTCGTATTTTCGCATTTATGACGATGTATCTCTGTAGTTGTTCGTAAGATAATTTTTTGCTGCGAACAGGTTTATTTTGGGCAAAAAAACAAGAGACATTGTTTGTTTAGAATGAAACAGGCTATCGGAAATAAATTTTTAAATGGTAAACAAATAATAAGACAAAAAGTTACATTGGAAATAAATATTAGGGGTTGAAAATAAAGTTCCTATAAACATAGGTCCGAAAATGCGTAGTTTCTAAGATACAGGGTGTCCAACATTTAGGTTCAACGTTCACCTTCTTTAATCTTCAGTTGACCTTCACTTTTTAATGTCATAGTTCTTTAAAAAGTTAAGATAGGAAAGTAAAATTAATTTTGCTCTATCTTTAACTGTTTTTGGTCAGTAAATCGTAAAAATTCAAAAATTCCGTCCAAAGAAGCATGCAATAAAGTGGTTTTTATTTTTTTCTCGAAAACGAAGCAAGATACAAAAAATTTCAAGAGATAAAAAAGTTGTATTTTCAGTTGCTTATTCTAAAAAAAAATAAAAAAGTTACAAAAAGTCAGTGGCGTACATTTTTTACAATTATTTTCGATAAGATGTCCCGTGAGACGCCACTGGACTTAATAATTTTAATTTAATTATGCCTAACTTTGGCCCTTATTACTAGAAATAACACTGAAAAATTTCAAGAAAATCGGTTTCAGGGTATTCAAGATAATTACAAAAACCTATTTTATTTAAAAAGTTTAACACCCTGTATCTTGGAAAGTATGCATTTTCGTACCCATGTTTATAGGAACTTTTTTCATATTTTTCAATGAGGAATCACCTCCTTAAATGTTTTACACTTATTTAGTTACACCCTGTATTATAAAAACGTCGACCAATTATATTATTATTTCGTCGGTGGCGGTGGTTAGTGGACGGCATTTATGAAAAATCACTAATACCTTTAGGTAAAAAAAGAAATGCAAAACAAGTGGATTGGCAATACGTATTATAATTGCATAAACGTTCTTTGTGTTCAATTATTGGCTCTCTTGTACATTTTAAAATGTAACACAGAAAAAATGAGAAAAGTGTCATGAAGCAGTGACAGTCAGTATTTAAAAGAAAATTCCACACCACTGTGTTTTGACCAATCAAATAGGTAGTTTTGGTTGCATTACCATGACAACACAAGTATTTATCAGAAATGTTTTTTCCTGCCTGGGGTACCCTGGAGCAAATTATAGTGGACATTTTTTGACATAATCATTGAATTTGTTTTAACGTCATGTCTGTCATTCACATACATAATTAAAGAAAATGTTATTTTGTACCAGTTGTAGTATTTCAGACATATCATAATATAAAATAATGTAAGGTTTTAAGACCCTAAATGACAATTTTATACAACTACATACAGTTAGTAAAATAATATCATAAGACAGAAGTACTAGACATAAGTGAAGAGCAAACGAAAGCAAGGTATGGGTCTAAAAAATTTTAAACTATTTTTACCTTTTTTACCAACTTAGTAATATAAGGTATATACAATATTAAAGAATAAACAATGATAAGCTCTAAAATTACATATATTTGCAACTACAATTGGTAAAATGGAAAATATTTATTTTATAATAAAATTTTAAAGCTCGTGTCAAAGTTACAAATATTAATTTAATAGAATATTATTTAACACAAACTTGGTGTGAAATTTTCTTATCGGCCACAAATATTTTCTCGGCCACATATATTTTATATATGTTTATTAGCGTTTTTGAAGAAAAAAATATATCTTGCTTCTTAAGGTGCTCGTCCACTTAGGCGACGCGTCGCGACGAGTCAAAATTGCTCCGAACAAGTTTACATGTATTTAAATGATACCCCGTCAATATAGACACGGCGGCGCCGCGCCGCTTATTATGGCGGGGTTCCATTTAATTACATGTAAAGCAACTCAGCTAATTTTCTCTCGACGCGACGCTTCGTTTAACTGGGAGAGCACCTTTACATAATGGCATTATTAGTTCCTCATGTTAAGGTGCTCGCCCACTTGGGCGATGCGTCGCGACGAGTCAAAATTGCTCGGACAAGTTTACATGTATTTAAATAATACCCCGTCAATATAGACACGGCGGCGCCGCGCCGCTTATATTGGCGGGGTTCCATTTAATTACATGTAAAGCAACTCGGCTAATTTTCTCTCGACGCGACGCTTCGTTTAACTGGGAGAGCACCTTTACATAATGGCATTATTAGTTACTCATGTTAAGGTGCTCGCCCACTTGGGCGATGCGTCGCGACGAGTCAAAATTGTTCCGGACAAGTTTACATGTATTTAAATGAAACCCCGCCAATATAGACACGCCGCGCCGCTTATATTGGCGGGGTTCCATTTAATTACATGTAAGGCAACTCGGCGAATTATCTTTTGACGCGACGCTTCGTCTAAGTGGGCGAGCACCTTTACATAATGGCATTATTAGTTCCTCATGTTAAGGTGCTCGCCCACTTAGGCGATGCGTTGCGACAAGTCAAAATTGCTCCCGACAAGTGTACATGTATTTAAATGAAACCCCGCCAATATAGACACGCTGCGCTGCTTATATTGGCGGGATTCCATTTAATTACATGTAAGGCAACTCGGCGAATTATCTTTTGACGCGACGCTTCGTCTAAGTGGGCGAGCACCTTTACATAATGGCATTATTAGTTACTCATGTTAAGGTGCTCGCCCACTTTGGCGACGTGTCGCGACGAGTCAAAATTGCTCCTGACGCGCCGCGCCGCGCCGCTTATATTGGCGGGGTTCCATTTAATTACATGTAAAGCAACTCTGCGAATTATCTTTTGACGCGACGCTTCGTCTAACTGGGCGCGCACCTTTACATAATTGCATTATTAGTTACTTACAAAATTTTCCCCACCATCTACAATACCGACATACCAAATTTTATTTTATAGGTACAGCCCTAATGCAGATAATATTTAAACACCAAATAACATTAAAATGCACTTTAAAATTTACACATATTAAAACATAGAACTTTATTTTGAGCAGTAAAATACACTGTCGCCCTGAAATTGTATGCTAAAAGATTTTGGTGGTTTAGAAAATGTAAGACTTCACTGTGTTTCACAAATGATGGAAGACAGCGAGCAGTGTAATTACACCGTACAAATATTTTATAGTAAAGTTACTCCGCTATCAGCGCCAACACGCCCGAGAATATCCGACAACGGATGTTCCTTGCATCTTGTCCCCGCTGCATACTGAATGGATTTATTTAAGCGGCGTGTGTTACTTAGTTTCTTTTTCCGAGCGTGTGTTGCACCGAGTGAATCAATTAAACGGACTGCGCTTACCGGCGAAAGCTACACACCCAAAGGCTATATGAAGACAGCGCTCTGTAGTGAACAATTGAATGTGTTGCGGAACTGTAAATCTACTATCAATTATTTGTACAGTGGTAATAAGAGTTATTATCATAGGTAAATACTGAATTAACTTTCTAAAATTTTAATTAACAAGAAGTTCACTTCACAACAAGCATACAAAATATGCAAATAACTATATATCACATCGTATTTAAATTTAAAAGAAAGATACAAAAAATATTTTAGGATTTTATAAAAAAATCTACTTTATTTATTTAAAATTTTTTAAAGCCGAATAACTACCCATCAAAACTTAAATTGTGAAATAAGTCGGGACAGTTTTTTTAAAATTTGAAGTTTTAAAACCGATTAAGTTTTAACTACAGATAAAGTTATAAAAGAAAGTAAATATTTTGGTTCATTGCATTCTACTCTAAAATAATATGACACAACATTTAAACAACTAAAAAGCCTTAAAGTACCACTCCTAAAAAAGTGCAATTTTAAAAAATCTAAAAGCAGAAAACATATTAAAACAATATAAAAATATATTTAATAATCACTACAATATCACATAGTATAAAATGATAACTAAAAATAAAGCAGTCAAAAGAATGTAAATAAAAAATACTAAATAAAACATCATATAATCACTAACAATTATTGGAAAATGACGAATATACAGGGTGATTCTTAACCTGTGAAAAACAATGAAAAAAAAGGTAGTGAAACCTTTTCAGTTTAAAAAAAACGCGTGAATTCTAAGGAAAAATATTAACAAAAAAGAAAAACAAAGTACGTAGGGTGTTCAGTAAGTTTTGAGATACTTTGTATATAAACGGTCCAGGAAAGTAACATTGATGTTTTTTGTTTGTACATGTCATGACATGTCGTAGTCCTACATAGTTATTAGTAAACTATCAGTTTTGCGCCTGTTTGTCTCCAGCGATTTTAGCCCAATGGCGTCGTGGACGACTATCGAGTGCCGTGCAATTTTGAAATACAACTTTTCACGTGGGTTATCTCAAGAACAGTGTTTAGAAAAAATGAAGTCTATACTTGTAATGACTGTCCATCTAGTGCAACCATATACAGATGGTACAAACAATTTCAGCGGGGATCGTTTTCGCTTGAAGACGCCTCACGCTCAGGTTGACCGTGTGAAGTAGTTACCCCAGAAAACATATCTGCCGTCCAAAAAGCTATAGAAACCAACCGACGAATTACCTATCGACAGTTAGAAGACACATTGAACATTAGTTTAGCAACATTACACACGATCATACATAAGCACTTGGGTTTTAGAAAAATGTTTCTCTTTGGGTTCCACACAAGTTAACTCCCGAGCAGCAGACACAAAGAGTGAATTGGTGTAAAAAATGATGTCCAAATTCCAGGAGAGTAAATCTAAAGACATAGTGTTGATCGTCACGGGAGATGAAACTTATCTTTATTATTACGACGTCTCAACTAAACAACAGAATAAGATATGGGTTCTCGAAGTTAAAGAAACTTCGACCGAAGTTCGCAAATCAAGATCTGTAAAAAACATAATGATAGTTGTTTTCTTTGGCTCAAGAGCAATAATTGAACGTGTTGTGCTCCGAGAACAGAAGACCGTAAATTCTCTTTGGTACACCACAGTATACCTTTCAAAACTTAAAGAAAAGTTAAGAGTGATTCGCCCAAACTCGCAACTTGCTAGCTGTTACCTTCATCATGACAATGCTCCACCTCATCGAGCTGAACTTACCAGTCAATTTTTGACAGATGCAGACTTGAGACTTTTGGAACATCCGACTTATAGCCCCGACTTGGCGCCGTGTGACTTTGAGTTGTTTCCTTTTGTCAAGAGCCAACTGAACGGACAAAAGTTTAAAACTGAAGACGCGCTACTGGAGGCCTGGGATAAAATATGCGCTGAAATTTCAAATGAAAAGTGGAAAGCTATTTTCAGTGACTGGTCTGTTAGAATGAAAAAGTGTATTCAATGTGGTGGAAATTATTAAAAAAAATCAAATAAATGTACGTATATCTCAAAACTTTTCGAACACCCTACGGTAATAAACTTTTTTGGTTACTAAATAATAGGTTAAATTCTTCGATCTTCATAAACAATAACCAATAATTAGGTTATGATGATGTTTGGATGTCCATTAATACCCATATTATTAGTTGTGCTAGTTTATTTTTAAGTGATTGAAATTAAAGTTCTGGCTTATAATTATTATATTAAATTATTTTTTACACAAAAAGTAGCAGGTTTCCCATTATAAGTCGTTATTTGTCGTTAAGA
Organism: Listronotus bonariensis; assembly: GCA_014170235.1. Classification (NCBI taxonomy): domain Eukaryota; kingdom Metazoa; phylum Arthropoda; class Insecta; order Coleoptera; family Curculionidae; genus Listronotus; species Listronotus bonariensis. The sequence continues at coordinate 71,353 of JACEGR010002193.1, read as the reverse complement.
TTTGTTTTTTTTTTAATTAAAATAATTGATTATCTCCGTAACTAAATATGTTTTACTATTTTTTTTTTTTTTCATTGTTAGTCACTTTTTGTCTTTAGCAATAATTGCCCATGTTTCTGTGCATAGATTAGGAATCACCCTGTATTATGTAGCCATTAAAAAAACTATTAATATTCGCATAAAGCAAAAGAGATGAAGAAGATTTTATTAAATTATTTGCGTAAAAAACAATTATTTAATACTTTCGTTGGGTGTAAAGTTGAGCAATTTAGACACTAGTGTGTATATCGATTTTAAAGAACATAATATCAGCCTGAAATATTAAAAAAATAGAACAACAACAGGTCACTTTTTAATAGCTCTCATAACTTATAGGTCATTTTCCAATCAATATCATATCTCACTTAATATGGCTTTATTTGAAATACTGAGGAAACTCAGCAAATATCTCCTTAAGTAAATGTTGATCTCTTTTGCTAAGAGAACTTTCTTCGCAGAAGATTCTTGTAAAGCACTTAAGAATATCTTCGATTCTATGTCTGTGTTCGTGGTAGTTCGTGTTCCTTAACACTCTTCGGCAAAGTTCGAGGTAGTCATTACGTTTCTAAAAGAAAAACGTAAATACTTTTTTTTAATTTGTTTGTTTTACAAATAACTATCACTTTTATTTATTTTATTTATTGGTAATAATTACACTACATAAGTGTTTTTACACGTCAATTTACATTAATTAGACAAGAAACATTTAAAAATATTCTAAAATTTTCCTAAACATTATACTCAATAAAATAAAAAAAAATACAGTTACATCACAATAACACTGACAGTCAATCACAATTGAATCGTTTATTTCAGAAACCCCCTATCTCCAGAATATTACATTTTGAGTAAACTAATAAAAACTACACAGTTTCAACAAAAACAATTTTTTTGTGATAAAAACAGTTTTGAAGCCGCCCGACAGACGTTTTTAATGTGCATAGATAGGGATTTTTGCACTAAACGATGTGTTTACCCCTATACAATTCAATTTTACCCAAAAGTCAATTTCTAAAATTTTGGTCGATATGGGCTTTCTGAAATAAACGATTCAATTATTAAAAGTATTTAAACTAAAACAATAATGTTTTACTAAAGTTTAGCCCTCATGAGAGTCCTGAAGTAATTTATTCTTTTTTTTACCTCTTTAAGTCAAAATTCAAATTAACTAAAAATAAAGCCGCTGCTCAGGTATTCATTCACAGAAAAAAGGAATGTTTTAATAGGTACTTTTTTATAGTGCTTCTAAAAATCCTGTCGTTCAAACATCTAATGTGCTGAGGAAGCGCAATAAAGTATGTTATACAGAAGTAATTGGTGCCACCCCTGGATCTTCCAAGTCTATGAAAGTCATGAATTAAATCCTGACTGTTACGAGTATTATAATTATGGATTTGTTGATTAGTTTGATACAAGTGAATATTTTGTTTAATAAACATAAGGCACTGGAAAATATATAAACAGGGAAGAGTAAAAAGCCCCATTTTGATAAAATATGGTCTACATTCCTCCCGGTAGCCAATATTAGCAATTATGCGAACGCATCTCCTCTGTAATGTAAAAACTTTAGCAGCATGGGCTGCTTAAAACATTGGTTTTAAAACAAGTAAACGTGACATTTAGGGGGATTTTTTTTCTTCAATTGCGTTGTTTGCAATGGTGTTTGATTTAACTATCGGTTTAAAGGAATTACTTTATTGTTCAGATGCTGACAATAAAGTATTTTTCTGCCGCTACATGCTTAATGCCATTATACCTAATAATTTGTAACTTGCTTTGAATTTAAACGTTTAAAAAAAGTAGCATGTTTCATTAAGAAAAAAAAAACTTCTTCGGGCTGGGCTGTAGATAAAGGATGAGCCTAGCGACATATTCACCATAAAAAGTGTCGCTTTTTCTCCTAATAAAACATATATTTGCTTCAAAACGGAGTAGGAAAATGTCACTTTACAACCAACAAGCTACTAAAAACTATTAAAAAAACACCTACCTTATCACCCGGTGAGAGATCAGCAATATTCCTAACTAAAATATCAATCAAAACTTTGGTATCGTTTGTATAAAACAGTGCAGCAGTAGACGGCCGACTGAATAAGTCTTTAAAAAGTTTAAGTAAGGAATGTGGTGGTGCTGGTTCGTGGTCAAAAATTCTTATTGGGTCTTCTGGAAAGATAAAAAAACAATAAACATTAGAATTTTTGTTGTATAGATTTCAATGACTAAATTTATCAGTACTTTTTCTTGCTGGCCATATATTTGCATAAACTGTGAAAGCTTAGTGTTTGACCATACTATTTTATTGAAAATTAAAATTTCTGTTAAGCCACAGAAAAGTTAGAAGTCCATCACTGGTTAACAAATGTCAATCAGCTGATTGTAATAACTTTTTTGTTAAAAATACCCAGATTTAGGTTAGGCATTCGAAAAATGTTATGTTGCCATAAGATACGACTTTTCCTCTCCACAATTCCTACATCAATGCAATTAATATCTTTAGAACCCAAAAACGAATTATCAGATGCATACTTAAAGTGCATCCTCGAGCTTCTTGTAAACCCTATTTTAATAGCCTAGGCTTTTTAACTGTCCCTAGTCTGTATTTCTTGGCCTTAGTAATGTTTGTGAAGAAAAATCCCCAATTATTCACTGTAAACTCCGATTTTTATTCCAACTCAATGACAATTGTCACCAGAGGCAGGAGTGATCTTAGTATTCCTTCTCATAATTCAACGTTCTTTGAGAGAGGACCTTATTACCGTGCTGTCAAGGCTTATAAATCCTTGCCACCTACCTTGTGTGAAATAGAGAACAAGGATAAATTTCGAAGGGCTGTGATACAGTTCTTGCAGGATAAGTGTTTTTACTCTTTTAATTTTGATTATTGATCATAGACTGTTAAACTGTTACTTCATATTTTAATTGTGATGTCTGTTAATGATTTTATTACCACCTGTATTTTTGTATCATTTTAACTGTTTTTAACTATTTAACTAAATTTCTTAATTATTGATCATAATTTGTTCAACTATTACTAGATATTTTAATTGTGATGTCTGTTAATGATTTTATCACCACCTGTATTTTTGTTTAATTTTAATTGTTTTTAACAAATGAAATGATTTTAAATGAATGTAAATTTAAACTATTTTTTTATTTATTCTGTAGTGACGTTTCTTTCTCGTTGTAACAATGATTTGTGGAAATAAAGGATATTATTATTACATTACCTTATTTCATTGGGCATTCCACAAGGTAGCGTAATGGGTCCGATACTTTTGTTTTCTACATCTATGATATAGCAGAGGAAGTGGTACAAGCAGGGCAACAACTTGTTAATTATGCGGACGATACCAACATCTTAGTAAAAGAAAAATCATTCAATGATCTTCTAGAATCATTAGACACCTGTCTGGAAAGAGCGCAGAGTTGGTTTTCTAAGAAAGGCGTCATATTGAATAATCAGAAAACAAATTACATTTGTTTCAGGACCCAGCAGAGGGACTCCGAGTTTTCAGAGACAGTAGTTCTGGGCTCGCGGGAAATAGAACTAGAAAAAACTGCAAAGTTTCTGGGTATTTGTCTTGATCAAAATCTTAGCTGGAATTATCATGTTAGCAATGTATGTCAAAAATTAAATTTTGTATGTTACTCGATGCGAGTGCTGGCAAACTATTTAAGTGTCAGTACCCTGAGAAGTGTATATTATGCAAACTTTTATTCTCGAATGAGGTTTGGGGTGATCTTTTGGGGAGGAACAACTGAAAGTCAAAGAGTATTCCTTGTGCAAAAAACCGTTATACGTACAATCCTTCGCCTTCAGTACAGACAATCCTGTAGGGGCAGATTTCGGGAACTGAATATTCCCTGGTGTGTATATCTATGAGTGTTTGTTATTTTTGTTTAAAAATTAAAGATAAGTTTAGGCAATATGAGATGACTCACAATCATCAAACACGGTTTACTGGCTACTCTTTGCCACAACATAGACTGACCGCAACGGAAAAATTCACTACATATCCGTGTATAAATTTTTTTAATCTGCTTCCTAATGAAAAAAAGTTCTGCACAGTTTAAAATTGTATAAAAAACAAATTTTTAATCTAATTTTAAATATAGAACCGTACACTATAACTGAATTTCTAAACTACTAATTTTAATATGTCTACCAATAATATTAAGTTTTAATTGTTAAGTAAATGTTTAGGGTATGTTTTTTTATGTAACTGAGTGTTCAAATTTTATACCTATTTCTGTATTTTCCCATAGTTTGTTACATTATGCACACTATGGGCCTTTTGTGACGCCATTTCATTTTATTGTGCACTGTTTTTATACTGTACAATTCTTCTGAATAGAGAGATTTATTATTATTATTGCCATCATTAATTACGGGTGTTGGATTTTCTATAACACCAAGCACTTTTAAAATCTTACCTTCTCTATTTAAAAGTAGCAAGATTTTCTCGCAGAAAGTTTTGGCAATTTGTCTCTCTTCTAAAACAGCTAATATAGGATTCACCGTCTCATCATTGAATTGTAAATTAAAGGATATTATTAGATTTAAAAACAGATCCGGTATTTGTTCATCTAGATCTGTATCTGGAGGAGATTCTATATTGTCTAGGATGAAAACCAAAAAGTGCTGACCCAAGTATTCTAAAAAACAAGTTATGAAAGTTTATTTACAAATGTTTAAATGTTTTGCTCTATAGGGTATTAATTTGACTTACCAAGATTAGTTATAGGCATGGGTTCACCCATTGAAAACACCATTGTAAGTAATAAGGAAGAATAATTTAATTTTGGAATATTCCGAGGATTTGAGATCATATCTCTAAAAAAAAGTTTTCAGGTAACATCAACATAAAAGTTAGTTAGATAAAATAAATACTTATTATTATGACTCACCTTGCTAACTCCCCAGGTAACACAGAATTTAACATTATATTAATAACAGTCTTATCTAAACTACATAACACACCGAAAGCTTGTAGCAATAGCTGCCTAATGGACCATCGAACTTCCATTTGATAATATTGAATCAGTGTGGTTATCACATGATACTGATCTGAAGATATCACATGGCGTGATATGCTCGTGTCTGCATTAGACTAAAAATAAAGTTTGTATGTACAAATAGTTATACACGGAACTCTACAGGGTGTCCTTAAAAATGTGGGAAATCTCTCGCACACGTATGAAACAGATGAAAATAACACGACAAGTTCCTATAAAATTTTTCCGTTTAAGCCCCCTCCTGCGGAGATATGATCCCCTAAAGGGGGCAGCTAGAAATCGATTTTTCGTGAATAACTTTTAAAGCGCTCTGTATAATTTGATAATATTTTAGTACGATGCATACTAGTAAAGACCTCTTAAAATAGTGCCCTTGAAACTTATGTCGCTTCTTTAGTTTGCCAGGGACGGACTAGTTTTCGCACATTATTGATAATATTTTTACGCCCTGTATTGTGAAGACACAAAAAATATGTTTTTGGGTAGTTTAAACCTTTTGCTAAAAAAAAGGTACTCTTGTTTGACATCAATAAAATGTGCCGTTTTCGAGTAAAAAGTATTTTAACAATAAGAGTTTATTTTTGTTTAATAATACAATATTTTATTTTGGATGTAATTTGTAATTTTTGATTCAGTATTGAAGTCCTCTCGTAGCAGGTCAGAACTCTTATTGTTAAAATAATTTTTTACTCGAAAATGGCTCATTTTATCGATGTCAAACAAGAGTACCTTTTTTTAGCAAAAGGTTTAAACTACCCAAAAACATATTTTTGTGTCTTCACCATACAGGGCGTAAAAATATTATCAATAATGTGCGAAAACTAGTCCGTCCCTGGCAAACTAAAGAAGCGACATAAGTTTCAAGGCACTATTTTAAGAGGTCTTTACTAGTATGCATCGTACTAAAATATTATCAAATTATACAGAGCGCTTTAAAAGTTATTCACGAAAAATCGATTTCTAGCTGCCCCCTTTAGGGGATCATATCTCCGCAGACGCAGGGGGCTTAAACGGAAACATTTTATTTTATTTATTTATTTATTCATATAAATACTCTACAGAAATAAACTTTCTAAATGGTATTCTTAAGGCAACAACAAATTATATAGCATAATCATTAAATATTACATACATAAAGATATAGAGAAAAAACAACAAAATAAATTATATACAAACAATATGACAAATAAATATGTATAAGAATATAAAAAAATCTGATTGACTAGTTATTTATCTACAAATGTACACTACAGAATAAAAACATTCTAAATGGTACAAGAAAAGAAGCAATAGCTAAGGTTAGAAGGTACAATAATATAAATATAAAATAACATACACTATAGGATAAATTGAAACAGTCAAAGAGCACACAAAACAAAATAAAGTCCCATATAAGTACCAGTGACAAAAATAATTTAAAAACAATAAACTTAAACTAAAATGTACAGTCAACAAATTAAAATTTAAAAGTGCTTTAATAACGGACCTTACAACACATTAAAAGACGCGAAGCTGCAATTGTCTCTTTAAGGAACTTAGACTTGTAGCGAAAAGATCAATGTCAGAGTAATGGCGGTTGTAGTTCCTCAAGATACGATCTATGAAAGCGCTGCGACCATAGTTAGTTCGGTGAGTCACTTCGAAAAATAGAAGTTGTTGCCTTGTGTGCCTCAGAGGCGCGTGGAAAAGAATAGACTCCGTTAGTACAGCACAATCCACAGATCCATTTAAAATCTTAAATAAAAAGACAACCATAGCATCCAACCTCCGACGTTCCAAGGTTTTCAGACCACAGAGCAAAAGTCTGGTTTGATATGACAGATCATCATAGGGAAAGCGATGCTTATATAATAAGTACTTAGCAAATTTACTCTGCACCCTCTCAATTCTGTCGACATTGAATCCGTAAAAAGGACACCAGACAACGGAGCAATATTCCAAAACACTTCTAATTAGGCTATTGTACAGGCAAGTTATGGCTTTGGTGTCACTGATGTGCCTAGTGTGCCGCTTGACAAATCCGAGAAGTCGAAATGCTTTCAATATAATCTGTTCAATATGCAGATTAAAAGAGAGAGCAATGTCAAAAGTGACTCCCAAATCATTGATGGATTGAACACAATCGAGGTTATGGCCGCCTATTGAGTATTGTCTCTCTGTCACTACATTACTTTTCGAAAACCGAATTACCTTACATTTCTGGATGTTTAGGGAAAGGTAATTTGCGTTGCACCAATCTGAAAAGACGTCCAGCTCAGGCTGAATATGATCAATGTCTGAGTCGATGGCACTGTAAAACTTCAAATCATCCGCATACAATAGAACATTAGAGTGATTAAAACAGGACACCACGTCGTTAATAAACAACAAAAATAAAATAGGTCCAATGTGGGATCCCTGAGGGACTCCAGAAGTTACCTCCACCTCACGTGAAGTCAATCCACCCACAACGACGCGCTGTCGGCGATCAGACAAGTATGACTTAATCCACTGCAAATAAGCACCACCAATGCCGATATCAGACAGCTTTCTCAAAAGTAATGAGTGGCATACGCTATCGAAGGCTTTGGACAAGTCTGTGTATATTGCATCTACTTGCTTTCCCGACTCAAGAGTATTCACCAGAAAGCTCTGATAAACACCCAAGTTCGTCGCCGTACAACGGCCCCGATAAAATCCATGTTGTTGAGGAGCTATATACATCTGATAGGTATAAAAAATTTTATAGGAACTTGTCGTGTAATTTTCATCTGTTCCATACGTGTGCGAGAGATTTCCCACATTTTCCTGAACACCCTGTATATGTACATAAAATAACTAAAAAGAAACTTAAAATAAAAAATATTTGTTTGGATATACTTATTTTATTAAAAGTATTAGTAAAAATACAAGGTGCCATAAAAACAGAATTTTCAATAGGTCTCTTGAGTTTAACAATAATATATTAAGTTAACAACTTACCAAAATTGATATAAGCTCAGTAATATACTCTTTAATAACACTCTCATCTTCATGTAACATCCAACTTCTTTGTTGCGAATCCTCTTTACAACTGGTTAATTCATTAAATATAATTTTTAAACGACTAGCATCGTGTGTCTGTTCTATTTGGCCATCGTCAACTACTAGACACGATTGTGAGTGTGATAAAATTGTGCTGAAAAAAACAATGAGTGTTATTCAAAAAAATAAAAAAACACAAAAATTAACAGCATACTACTACTGGACTTAATAGACTACTTTGTTACAGAGGTGGCGAATGTTTCGTCACATTACCTGACGTCCAGATTAGAACAGATCATGTATTGTGACATATATTAAACCAAAAAATATGTTTTAATTTTTAATTTAGACGATTTAATTCATAAAACTTTAAACTTATGGAAATTAAAATATTTTTAACATACATTAAATATCGCACTCACGGGTAATACGGGTAATAAATTTCTTTTTCTCCAATTGAAAATACTTTACCATCTTCAAAGTAACAAATAAATATATAAAAATACCTACTAACATTTCACAGTAATTGTATATTAAGATATCAAAACAGCACTTAACATTTAAAATCGTTTTGAACAACATACGTTGCAAGAATAATTTGCGTTCACAAAGTTGCAGGTTAAGCACATTTTCACAGTACAGCAAAATAGGTCAGGATAGTTGGTTAGTTCGAAACATAGGTACTAAACACTTATAATTTTCTTGTTTACTCCCATTTTACATAACTATTAATGAAAATATTTTAAATGTCTAAAATATTGAAAAATGATTAGGACAGTTGTTGACATTTGATTGATTACTAACGATTTCTCTCAGACTTTTGTCAGTAACGTTATATTTTGGTCTCTCTTGGTTTAAACGCTAAAGAGAGAACAACAAGATATGACGAAACAGTCAACACCTCTGAAACTATATCTACATTTATTAAAGTTGAAGAAAAAGTATGACTCTAATGCTACAAAAAACAAATCTTTGAAATTTACCTTAAATAGGGAAAAATCGACGCGGGCAACAGCTCATGCAACCCCTGAATAACAGTCTCAACTGCTACACGCGACATTTCATGTGACAGATTCGTATTTATTCTCACACTTTCCACAAGTTCGTATACAGACTGTGCTGTTATCACAGGTGTTACATTCATGGATGACACATTAACATCAGACTTTTTGGCTTCATAAAATTCAGATCTGGTAAGATAAACAAAAATATATGTATTAAAATAAGTATTTAACATCGTTTATTAATTGCTGCTCAAAAAAGACATTACATTTGAATAACATTACTTATATGATAAAAAAATATTATCATTTCATGTAACATTTTTTTTACAAAATACATCTATATATCATTAAACTAAAACATTTTAAAAACATTTGTTATATTTTTTTTTATCCAAAGCATATGTTCTTATACAACAGATTGGTTTCTGTATGTGTTATTGCAAATGTTTCTAAAATGCAACAAAGATGTTTTGGGAACATTGTATTAATATTATTGATAATGTTGCATAAATATTATTCAAATATTACTGTAATGTTGCCTGGTAATTTAGAAGGACAATTTGTTGTTGCTGCAATGTTGCAACAATGCAAATTAAAAACATTAAATATCATTCAAGCAGTATTTTTCTTGTTACTAGCAGAAAAAATAATAAAAAGTTACCTCTTGGCATCATATATTTCAGACTCAACTTCTTCATGAATATTTTCAATGCTCTTTCTTATAACATCTCGATTCTTCGTCAGAGGTTTTATTGGCTCTTCGACTGCTGTATGGGGCTTTATATCAGATAGTTGTGAACTGTATGTACTGCAAGTATTTGATTTAGAAGTGTTGATGTTAGAGCCTGAATTTTTGTAAGGAATATGGTGAGAATCCCCGTCAGATCCTAGAGAGTTGTGAGAGCTGTGGCGGTCCGAAATCTGTCCTACCTATTTATAATTAAGATAACGAGAGTGTAAAAAAACCTTCTTTTGGAACAGTATGTATAAATCCAATTTGAAATACAACTATGCAGAGTTTCAGTGCAGTGGTATGGTCATAAATAATAGGGGTGATAGAGTAAATCAAAATAATTTTAGTACTTTATATAAAAAAGTGCTTTCGCGCTTCGTCTGGGAGTTATTGAACTTCAAAGTGGGAATAAAAAAATTCAATTATAACTTTTAAAATGTTGCCACAATACCAATGATATTTGGGGAAGTAAATAACCTCATATTAATGCTTCTTTTCATTGGTAAACAGCTGTTCAGTAAGTCCAGTTATATTTGGGCAACTGAATAACGTCCTAGTAGTGATTTTTTCGTTACTTCTGTCAAAAATACATACTTGAAACCTGTATAATACCGACCTAATGAACAGCCATTTACCTATTGAAAAAATCACTACCAGGAGGTTATTTAGTTGCCCAAATATAACTGGTACTGAGGTAACAATTAAAAACTTATATTTGAAATAATTTTTTTATTTTAACTTTGAAGGTCAATAGCTGTGTAACGAAGCACGACAGAACCTTATTTATATGAAGTACCAACATTATTTTGACTCATTCCATTTACCCTATCATTTATGACCATACCTTTTCAGACACCCTTTATTAAAAGAAAAAAAATAACCTGTCTTTTTAACTCCTTTAGTCTTGCTATCACTTCATTCTTATTACCCAACACCATCTCTTCACTGTCCTTTCTTTTCAAATTCTCCATGGCCATTTCCAAAAATTTAACATAAAATGAAAGGTTGACAGTAACTGTTTCAACATAGTTTGATGGAATATATCCTACATCACCTCTTTCGTTTATAACTTCCCACCAGTTTTTGTGTTTTGTATTAGTTTGTTGTAAAAGAAAATATTCATTTGCTTTAAAGCTAATGGTTTTGGCGTAGGTAGCTTTAAAATCATAAAGGCTATGTAACATTTCCAGTTCACCTAAAAAAGAGATATATTATTAACATTATAACAAATATAACAAGTTAGTAGCAGATTTAAATAACTTTTTCCAGTGGCATAGTTAAAATAGCTTTGATCTCCGAAGGCAGAAGTCACTGGTTCAATCCCCAGCTAGATACATTTTTAAGTAGAAGTTAAGATGGGTTAAATATCTAATAACCCGACACTCACAGTACTCTGATATTTAGACATAAGCCTTTGTGGGATGTCACAAAGATAAAAAAAAGTTGAATTAAAAGGTCTGAGCATGGAGATATTATTTATATAAAAGACATTGCATACAAAAGCCTATATAGTACAAGCCTACCAATAAAAATATCACAGGCATTTTAAAACACAGCAGTAAGATAGTAATTAGTAAAATTGTAGGATTTGATAAGATATAACCACAACTTAAATAGGGTTTGTAATAACTTTTGCGAAGGGTAAAAATGTGCATTTTCTTTATGATAAAAAAATAAAAGTATCTTGTTTAAACTTACAATGAAACTGAGTCCAATTATTAACCACAAAATATAATAATTATTATTTAAGTAGTTTTTGACCATCTCATTAAAAGTGCCTAAACAACCCATTAAAAATTTAAAATTAATCAATGAAGACAGAATATTTGGTCACAAAACAAGTTAAATTTTTAAATCTAAAATAACAACTCACTTACCCATTACTATGCTTGTCGTTGACATAATAATTGAACTTTCAAATTGGTTAATAAAATGATCTAATTAAATTTTTAAAAAATATTAAAAGAGAAAGTATTTAAAACACTACTGTCACACCTACTTCTTGTTTACGTTTGGTTGACGAGTTACTAGCGACATCTGTAATATTTATAGTTTCGGCAACCAAAAATACCGAAATAAGCTGGCGACATCTCTTGTCAGGTCCGATAGAACAACACTGATATTGTCTTAAATAACGGTGAAAAAGACATTAAACATAACATTTAGGTAATATAATGTCCTTTATCTTACTTTTTATAAAGTAAATTGGTAAATAATCCAAGAAATTTATGCTATTTATTTTTTATTCTGTAAAAACTAATTTCAAAATGCAGGCGACATCTAGTAGTAAAAAGTCAAAGTTACTCAATGATTAAACGTCAAAAACAGCTGATTGTCAGTGGTTGACAGTGACGTTTGTCAATTATAAAATAAATTTAAAATCAATTTTTTATCTTTTTTAAATTAATTAACTGCGAAATTTAAAATACTATTACGCGTTTTTCACACACACAGACAATGGTAGATTGTGAAAAAGAAGAGGCAATTAATTTGGTAAGAAAATTCGCAAAAGAAACGTGTGTTTTTAATGTAGGTTAATATTGATTTTGGGATTATTTTAGCAAAAAGAATTTGAATGGGTTTTACATCAAGAAATTCACAAAGGTTTAGATCAGATTCATCAAATATTAGTGGTAAGTTATAAGGAAATTATATCTTTTTTCAAAACAACATTTGAAATTATGAGAATTACTAAAATTTTTATAGGAATGTGCAAGACGTTTCCCTGTAGCACTTTATGGACATGATAACTCCAGTAAACAGGATAAATTTGTACTATCAGTTCCAGTGGATCAATTAAAATGTGTTGTAACATTAACTGGTGACAGTATTACTCATGCAGTAAGTTATGTTTACAAACTGAATATACTTTAATTGGTTCAATTATTAATCCGGAGAGAACCAAAAGGGCTGAAAGAAACATTCTTTATTATATGTTTATTTTATTCCAGGATATTAATTTTAAAGTAACAAGACAAAATTCAGCAACAATTGTAAGAACTACGATACATAATGAATACCCTTGGAAGTTACAGCAAGTACAAGATGCAGCTAATCATTTACAACAAGGAATTTACCATATAGACGATGTGGGGAAAAACTACAAATTTAAGTAAGGTCTAGAGATATTTTTATTTGCAAGTTTTATATGTATATTTATTTATTAGATCATCTGATGAAGTTCTACATATATTGGGAAATATTTTGGGCAGTTTACAGAGAGGAAGAACAAGCTTAATTGTGCCAAGAAAGAAAACTATGGATGATTTGATAAAAAGTCGAAATATGGTATGTTTTACTTTGCTTAACACTTAGACCCGTTACTGTTGATGTAATTAGCAATAGTATATTTAGTAAATTACATTGACTTGGCAGTTTTTGTAGTAACAGAGTAAATATTTATGACTGTCACAAGTTTTGTATTTTTCTGTTTTTGTATCTCTAACATTTATAATATTAAGGAACACAACAAAAAATATCACTAAAATTGAAATAATTAACATTTTTTGTATATTAGAGAATTCTTAGTAAAAGATAAAAGGGATATTTTCTTTGTTAGCTGCTTATAGTAGCTGTAAGCACTTTCATTTTTTGACAAATCAATGACGTCAGTCTTACAGCAGCTGACAGCGATTGTTAGCGGCCTCGGGAGATGTGTAACCACTGTCAAACAGGTTAAAAAAACAAGGAGGGGAAAATAAAGCCGAATTTGAGGTTAAAAGTCAAACAAAATTGACTAAATGTATATTAATAACAATAACAATAGTATGTGTGGGAAACCATGTGAAGGATTAATTTAACTGCAATTGAAGATATTGCACATTTTTCTTTTAAAACTGGAGTTACCATTTTTAAGTTTATACTATTATTTTTTTAATGTTATTTGTCATTGGCGGTAAGCGCTTTTATTTTTTCAATTCACATTATAATGACGTCAGCTGTTAGACAAGCTTGTTAGCAGCTGTAAGACAGAAGAATAAGAAAAATATCCCTAAAGACAGAACTGATAGTTGTATGTAGCCAGATTACCAACTTATATACACAGTGTCTACATTCAAGATTATGTCCCTATGTTTATTTTCTGCTTATAGAAGTGGCGTTAATAATGTGGGACACATCGCACATCTGCTAAAAAAGAGTCAGAACTCAAAAATTGTTTAACTGAACATGCGACAAATCCTATAAAAACGTTTGTTATCTCTAGTACTAAAAAAATAAATGTTTTAAGCAAAATAAATTCTTTAACCTTAATAAAAATACTATTTTTTGAGTTGCGACTCTCTTTTAGGGGATGTGCGACATGGTTTATCTGACGTCAAGCATCGCCCTTTAACTGTAAGAGGACAATTATAAGTGGTGTCATAGACAAACCTAAATTGCCATATTTATCTCCATGATACTTTCTCACATAAAACTGGGCTATTAATATTTAAAAATAAGATTTTTTTTTAAATGGCCACTGATAAAATTATAATGCTAATTGAAGGGCTTAAATAAAGAATAATAATCATTTATTTGATTATTTTATTTCATTTCCTAGGTTAGTTTATACAATGAAGGTTTTGCACATAAAAACATTTTGATATTTTTTGATAAACAATTATTATCAAGATAAATCAATGCATCCAACCTAACCAGAACTAACCAAAACCTAAATAATAGTGTTTTCATAATACCAGGTAAATTACTGGATACCCAAAAAATCTAAAATGCGGCATTTTTTCTGAGTGTCGCCCTCTATAGGTTACTGCCTGCAAAAATAATATTGTATTTTTTAAATGCAAATTGGGTCGTTTACATACACTAATTATTTAATTACAATTCAAATTATTATTTAAAAAACTATAGAGTACTTAACTTTGACCTCCTTATTGTAGAATACATTTTTTAATTTATTTGTTTTAAATAATGGATAAAAATGGCGATTATCTTTAATTTTGAAGTGCTTGGGTAATTTCTAAGATTACTATTGATATTATTGATATAAAAAAAGGGATAAACAATTTGAATTGAAGGTACAAACACATTTAGTACTCATAGTTCTGTTCATGATTATGACACAAGATATAAAAGTAAAGTGATAATACTCACTCACCGATTGACATTAACACAAAAATTTTCTCTATAACTTCAATAAAGTTATTTAATCAGCTTCCACAAAAATTAAGAATTTTGGTCTAAATAAATTTAGAACTTCAACAAAAAAGTTATTGATAGAGATATGTCCATACAATTTGGCAGAATACTATGAGTTTAATTTTAATAGTGGATTGTAGTTGCTTCATGGAATTTTATTCTGTGATATAATTTATTATGTGTTACAATTTACCTTATGTTACATTTTAATTATTTTATTTTATATTTTGATATTTTTGTAACTATTAATTAAATATTTAAATTTTATTGTAATTTGTTGACGATGCTAAAACGTCAGTGCAAGTATATGTATATGTCACCATATGTATATATCTATGTACTATAAGTTATTGAGCAAATAAAGAATATCTATCTATCTATACTGGGTTATTCAGAAGTTATCCATAAAAAATAGAAGAGGCTCAAAGACATCATAAAAATTATAATAAAAGTTTACTTTTTACCCCATTCTAAAAACTGAACCATTGTAGTTGAACAGAGAGAGTGGGAAATTGTTACAAAGGTCTGTAAAAGTCTCTGGATCCTGTATTATTATAAATTTACTCTTTTTTTGACGTTTCCACACAGTTCTAAATTCTGCTCACGCCATTTAATATTAGCTGAATTCTCAAAATATATTTTTGTTCTCAACCTGTATCTTTATGTTTTTTACAGAAATCACTTACACCTAACTTGTCTGAAGACTTGGCAATAAGTTTTTATATTCAAAGCCACAAACTGATATTCGCAATATACCAGCTTATTAACAGCCACGGAGAAATGAAGTATGAATCGACGCATGCAGAATGCTCAGTACCTTGGTTGAACGAAGTACTTGTGTTATTCACAGTAGGAATTCAGTTATGCCAGCAACTCAAAGATAAGGTAACAATTAAATTAATAAAAATTAGGGTGATTGTACCCAAATGACATATGTCAAAAATGGTAGTGGTCGAGATTAACATGTGTCAAAATATGACATATGTCCAAGAAATGACATCTGTCAAATCTAACATTTGCGTAAAATATAAGATGACAAAAATATTGTCTATAGCAGTTATAAAATTCATAGAAAAATTTATCTGTTTGTCCCATTTTGTCCATATTTTATGTGTTTTTTAAATGTTTGTTGTCCTAAAAATTTCTGCTAATATACTGAGTGTCCCAACTCTATTTATACACGAAATGTTTTTGCCCTTGTATATGATACAGTAAACAAGTTAAATTAAAAAATGTTTATTTGGATTCACTTTTTTATTTACAGTACTAGTTAATATACAAGGTGTCTCAAAAACAGACTTTTTATTGTCAAGTAGGTTTTTTAAATAGAACACCCTGTATATTTAAAAAAATTAGACTCTACTTAATTTTATATGAAAAATGTATTAAATAACAAAAAACTAAATGTATAACACACTATATGTCAATTATTGTTGGTTTTTGAGATATCCACAGCATTTTGCTATACTTACTAACGATTAAAAGAGAAGAAAGTAAATAGTATTTTGCTTTTAATCATTTTTCATTTTTACATTATAAAATATTTTTGGTATAGGGATACTAGTAATATTTGCAAAAATGTTTTAACTTGTTACTAGACTGAAAATAAATCTATAAATATCTTTTAAATTCAAGTTGTTCATTTACTTAATATTATTTGTTTTTTATATATCAGAAAGGGATATGATATTCAAATATTTATGTTTTTATTAGCACATGTACCAGGTCATCCAATTAGAACTGATCAGGGCCGTATTTGTGCTTTTAATCTATAAAAAAATACCCATTGTCTTCCCAGTAGTAAAGTGAACAGTGTCGTTAATCTTTAACCTAGAAAGCCTTGGGTTCAATACCCAGCCAGGAGACATTTTTACACAAAAATTATTACGGCACTACCGCGTTGCCTTAGGTGCTGTGAAATGCAATAACTGCATGTTTCAGTGCTTGGACAACGTCGGCCAGAAAGGGGAAAAGATAGGTTAAACTTCTAAGAAACCGACACCCACAGTATTTTCGTATTTAAGCATAAGCCTTTGTGGGATGTCACAAAGATAAAAAATCTTGTGTCTTTTTTCATGAAATTCTGAATAACACTTGGAAGAAAATAATTTATATTAAAATAAAAGAAATATGCCCCATTTACTGGTTCTTTTCCAAAAGCGTTTTATATTTTTTTATACATTTCATTAAATTTTCATATTTATTTTTAGTAACAAGAGACATTATTAGTCGGTATCAAAGTCGGTCTATATAAGGTCGCGACATTCGGCCATATTGCTTTGACGTGTTATGACGTCACATCTCCCATTTTTCGGCCATGTTGTTCAGTGCCGGAGATATACAGTTTATTGTGTTAGTAGAACAACCGTTTACACAACAATTTTTTATTATTGTTAGGTTGTAAATTATTTTACTTTAAATAAGAAACATTTGGAGTTACATCTTTCAACAAATATCACTTGCAAACTGAAATGAAATGCGCAAATTCTAGACGCCACTGGATTGATCATCAGCTTTGATTATACCCAGTCTTGCCAACTTTTCTCCGTGGAGTGCCCTTCCTTGCGTCCCCGACCTCGTACCGCCGAAAAGTTGAGGATATGTCGCAACCTTATAAATATAAACTAACCTTGGTCGGTATTTCTTTCGCATAAAATGTTTTTGTTTTAGATCTGTGTTTTCTCTCAATACAAAGATTTTACAGTGGGATCCAGACCATCTAGTCCCATCAATTAGTAAAATGAAGCTATCGATCTCGACCTAGATGTAGGTTTACTAAGTAGATTTAGTAAGAAGAAATGTCCTAACTCCTTATCATAAGCATTTATGATATTGATAATGTTTGTGTAGATTGTTTTTATTAGTTTTTGCCTTTTTTTGAAATGTTGATGCTTTTAATTATTTACTTTTGACAAAATAATATATTTATTGTATAATTTGAGTAAAATCTTAATAATAATGCCTCCTAATGTTGTATTCACTTTTGTATTTAATAATATAATTTTGTTTATCCAGTGTTTCCCAGAATAGGTGTTACAAGAGAACAAATGGAACAAAAATTTTGGAATTTTTAAACGTCATTTTAAGAAATTAATCTATATGCTTTAATTCTGTCTGAAATATTAATTATGAAAAAATTAAAACCTATGCGCATTGTTTATTAAGATTTGTTTGCTCGAAATACCTACTACTTATTTATTTATTTACCTGACTATATTTTTATACAATTCTGCATTTATGAAATTATTGGTGATATATTTAAAACAAATAATTGCGTTTTATTAACAGAACATTGTAAATAAAAAAAAACATTGTAAAGGATTGTCCTCTGAAGAAGCCTTAATAAAAATTGTTCTACTTTTTAGAATAAGGAATTTTTAATTGTACTACTTATTAGTTCTTATATTGGAATAAGTGTCAAATTAACATACAAGGTGTTCTAAAACTGGGGAAAATTCTTAGCACTTTATACAGGGTGATTCAAAAATCGATCACGAAACTTTAGGGGTGATTCTACTTGATAAAATAAGGGTAGAGCTTCATATATTTCTTTTTCAAAATGTCATTCGTTTTAGAGTTACAAGCTGTCAAAATTCAATTTTTATTTTGGTTTTTTGCCATATTGCATTTATTTTTTGACCAATCCAGTTGATATTTGGCACACAAATCGAGCTTTGCAGATTCTAAAATTTTAAGACAAAAGTACTAAAGTTATTTATTTACATCATAAATTTTTTATTTCGACCGATATCGCAAAGCTGGGGGCGCCATTTTATAGACAATCAAAAACTTAAAAATAAGGTACCCTTTTGTTAAAACCTCACCGTTTAGGCACCAATAGACATCAAAGTTTTCATCAATTTCAATCAAATTACCTACATACATACAAACTTAACAAAACTATTTAAAAAAAAACCTCATATAAACATATGTCCTAAACGACGTAGTGTGTTAAAAATGTAATTTTTTTTAAATATTTAACACTCCGTAGTTCAAAAACTAAGACTTTTTGGACATATGTTTATATAAAGTTTTTTTCTTATTTTCTATTGTAGAATTGCCCCGTAAAGTTTGTCGGTTGAGTTACTGGACACCCTGTGTGTATGTAGGTAATTTGATTGAAATTGATGAAAACCTTGATGTCTATTGGTGCCTAAACGGTGAGGTTTATCGACTTTAATAAAGAGTACCTTATTTTTTAAGTTCTTGATTGTCTATAAAATGGCGCCCCCGCCTTGCGATATCTGTCAAAATAAAAAGTTATGATGTAAATAAATTTGAAGTTTTAGGTAAAGTGCCCTCTGGCGGTATTTAAAAAATGTACTTTTGTCTTAAAATTTTAGAATCTGCAAAGCTCGATTTGTGTGCCAAATATCAACTGGATTGGTTAAAAAATAAATGCAATATGGCAAAAACCCAAAATAAAAATTGAACTTTGACTGCTTGTTACTCGAAAACGAATGACATTTTGAAAACAAAATTATATGAAACTCTACCCTTATTTTGTCAAGTAGAGTCACCCCTTAAGTTTCATGATCGATTTTTTTTAATCACACTGTATGTAGATGCTATTCCAAAATTGAATTTCAAACAGTTTTATTGTTATATGTTTATCAAATTCTAAATATTTTTATAAAACATGATATCTCCATTTAAAATTAACAAAGACGGATCAACAGTTTCTAGAACACCTTGTATAGAACCTTTGTCTACATTGTAATAGTATTATATAGTGTTATTTCTTTTAATATTAGGACAATAAGAAATTCTAAGAAATATGTTATACAGCATTGTTTGAATAAGCAATAAAAAGTCCCGTAAATAAACTGTTGTTTAATATTTATCTCGCTTTTATGTAACCAGGCTTTTGTTAATATACAAAACAATTTAAAAAAATCGGTCGCTAAATTTAAAATTTATCAGTTTGCGCATTTTAAAGGAAATGGTCACACTTTGATAGTAACAATCGATGCAAATGACTCATTGAAATTATAATATTTATATGGTCAGAGAAGAAATATAGTATTCAGCAAGGGCCGTAAGCAGATAATTATTTGGGGGGAGCGCAACGCGACAAAAAAAGGATTACCGTCCTAATACAAACAACAAAGCGACTTATGCGCCACCTCTAGCAAACAACTCATCTTTAAGGGGTCTTTTTTGGGCTCCTGGGGGCTTCTTCCCCAAAAGTATATGAACTTGTAGCCTTCTTTTACGTGTTTTTTGGATATCCATAAGATCTTGCACACATTTCCGGTCACCCTGTATAAGTCTATAAATCGTATTTGACAATCGGTATTAATTTTTAAATAACATTTGTCATTTTGACAACTGCAAAGATAACTTAATAAAACACTTTACATAAGAAGGTTTTATTGAACTAAAACATGTCTGAGGAAAGCATTTCCTATGGAGAAGACAAGGAAAACCTGTTATACATCTCAAAGAAAATCAATGTCGACGAATTTGGTCTCGGCGAAGAAGGGCTTTTAGAGAATCCGCCACTTCCATAGCTTCTGAGTTATCTACGAGACCTGTTGGATCTGAAATCCAAGTTTTGGAAGATATTAAAACTAGCACATTTAGTAATCCTGAATTGGCACATAAGGTTAAACCTTTTGTAAGTATAAGGTCGACCTGGGTCGACTGCTCACATCCTTCTATCTAATTCTTGGGTATGGTTATGTGAAGGTTGACTACCTGAGACCTGAGCGTGTGGTGGAGCAATCGGGCTGTAACTGTGCAGTTTTAACTGCACATTTTTTTCTCCGGTCGGCCGGCACACTACTCAGGTAGACCTGAGACCTGAGCGTGTGTGGGGCAATCAGGTTCTCACAGTTTTTCCTTCGGTTGGCCGTAAACAGATTTCTTTTAATGAATAATAAAGTTTAGCAGGTAAAGGATGTAATAATTGAAAATTATATAATTTAAATAAATGTTTAGTTAAATGACAAATGCATTATTGCTGTTGGTGCCACACAATATATGTAAATAGTTTCATTTTATTTTATTGTTTTGAGAAAAGAGATTTTTTAAATAAAAGCGTTAAAGAATCGCCTATGATATACAGGGAGATTCAAAATTACGAAAATGGTATTTTGCCAATATAAAAAATCTGTTATGAATATTTTTGTAAGTACTTACTTATTTAAATACTAACACGTAATAGAAATTTTAATTTTTTGTTAAATAAATCGTTACCCTTTGGATAATATTTACATGCATTTTAACTTAACTTAATAATGTTTGCATATGTGAAGATTATTTTAGTTAACACTTAATTTTCCTGAGTAATCATAAATGATAAAAATGTATAAAACTTACTTTTTAATGCTTTTGTATTAGGTAGTTTCCAAATATATTTTTCAATTTTTTTTTTGATTTTTAAAAATTTATTTTTGCGATTTTGAACCACTCTGTATATCATAGGGCATTTTTTAATATGGCTTTTAGCTTTTTAGACAAAGATTTTTGTTTCTGTAATAATAAAAATAAAAATATTTAGAGGTAGAGTTAAAAGTCCATTCGTGGACACACTGTAAAGGCCCAAAATAACATTATTTTCAAAATACAGGGTGTTGAAATTTTTAAAAATATTTAGAGTTTTATTATTATCTTACATATTCCTCATTCGGTTTCGATTGGGCTGTCTTCTATATTCATATTTTCTTTGCTTAAAAAAATACATTTGTTTTGTCATTAAGTTTTTTTTTGATCTCACTTACTTTTTAAGAAAACGAAAATAAAATTAACCTAATTACTTGCCTCTGGACACCCAAAGACATTGAAAAAATTTAAAAGACACCTGATTCATTAAAAGTCGTTAGTTTAAATGTTATTGTTATTTTCTTTAAAATTTGTTATTACTTTCACATAGTGATATGCAATTAGTCTAAGATCCGAATAAGAAGCGACCTTTCCCCATCTGTTGTCGTTCAAACACTTTTTTATATATTTGAAACAAAAACCGCTATTGGTTGGCTAAAAGTTATGGTAAAGTCTATAATTAATAAAACAAAATAATAACTTTTACCTTTTTAAGTATAGGTCCGAGTTGGGAGTATAATCTCAACTTTCAATTTTATTATCTTACAAAAACAACCTTTAATTTTTTACCGTAAATTGGAAACACCATATGCACTCGACCGACACACAAGCTTTTATTTATGGGACACCTTGTATATTACATTTATTTAATTTTAGTATTTTTTATGACATTTAAATTATATTTATAATCATTAAGTTATTAAATGGAGTTTACCTATAGTTTATTCTTTTTTAATTAAAAAAAACAACCCAAAAAATGTTTTGCATTGTTTAAAAAATTCTGTTGCCATAATCAATAACTATGTATTTTTTCAATTACAAATAAACCAGTTCACCCTCGAGTTCACAAAGGATGCCGGCTTCAGTCGCCTGTTAAAATAAACAGGTTAAAAAACTTTACAACCTCTACGGTCGACCTGAGTGTCTGTGGCGGGTACAAATGGGATATTTTTGATTTTACTTCGGTCGCCTGAACAGGTTAAAAAACTGTACAGTTTTGCCCACACACACTCAGGTCTACCTGAATAAAAACTGTACAGTTCTTTCGATCAGGTAGACCGTGGGTAGTAAAAATTAGAAAATAATTTTTCATTAAAAATATTGTCATTTCATAGTAAAAAGGGTGCATTTTACTATATTTTCATAACTTTTCCATCATATAATTTGCAAATATACTAATGATGAACAGTTATGAAAATAGTAAAATGCACCCCACGCTTTTTACTATGAAATGACAATATTTTTTTTAATGAAAAATTATTTTCTAATTTTTAGTTCGGTTGCATATAAAAGCGTGTTTTAGTTTTTTTAAACTATTAATTATTTTTCATTTTTAGTTCGTTATATCAATTAACTTTGCTTAGCTCTTGACAAAATGGCGAAAACATTTTTAGTGAACAAGAGTAGCAAAGTTTGAAATGTTGCCAACAGATGGCAGACCCACTAAAAAATTTCTTCGCAATTGAGTAGCAAAGTTTGGAATGTTGCCAACAGATGGCAAAGAGGTAGCAAAGTTTGAAATGCTTACGCCAACAGATGGGCAACCCACTCAAAATTTCTTTCTGCAATTGAGTAAGCAAAAGTTTGGAATGTTGCCAGCCAGATGGCAGCCGCGGGGTAAAGTTGTTTTTTATAATATAATGGAATTTTTTTTTCCTGGCAAGATCAAGAAACATTAAAGATAACGGGATGACTGTGTTTTGGCAAGATTATTGCATTGTCATGGGTCCATTAATACGTGTGCAAAGTTTCAAAGAAATCGAATAGCTGGAAGTTGGTTAAAATTAGGCTCAAAGATTCCGTTACATAGATAGCCAGATGGATAGATAGCGGTAAAGAAAGACAACTAATAAGTGAGAAAGAAACCAATAGCCCGTTGACTATTGGTGTCCTTTATGTACCATGGAACCTCCTTAATTGTTCTGCAGTTCATTTGAATTTTAGCATTTAACATGGTCTTTTGGTATGAACGCGAAAACAGGACTTATTGACCTCAGCAACGAGTCAAGAAAAGAGATATTTTTACATGTGTTCACACGGCCGCCTTGTATGACTATTGTACAAAAGAAATGAGACATCTAGAGGGACACGTAAGATTTTTTAATGAACAGCAGAGCTGCGGTAAATAGTTAGAAAATACAGTGAGTCCCAGAATAGGTGTTACAAGAAGACAAATGGATAATTTTAAAACGAGATTGGGAAAACTGTTCACATGGTCCGAAATTGAGAAAGACAAAATTTTACTTTAATTGGTATTATACAAAATTTTACCTTAATTGGTATTATACAAAATTTTACTTTAATTGGTATTATACGCCCTGGTTATAACTAAGAAATACGAAATTTTACTTTAATTGGTATTATACAGGGCGAGTTATAACTATACAAGGTGGCGCACCACATACTCTCCTCGGTCTCTAATACAAAACGATAATATTTTTAAAAATATTTTTTACATGCACAATTATAAGGAATTACACAGGGTGCTCCAAAAAAAAGTTCCTTATCAAACTTATTGTCTTTTTAAATGAAACACCCTGTATATTCGCTTATTTTGGATTGTAGTAATACAAATAAGGTAAGTTTTACTAGCGATCCCTATACCTAAAATGAAAGGTTTTCAAGATATTTAGGGTTTTTGAAAAACCATGGCAAAAACAAAATTTAAATATATCCTACATTACTAACGCTGGACTCACTTTGTATGTTATGTTATATTAGAATATAAAATGTGCCATCACCTACATTTAATTTCTTTGCTAGAAATTATACAGGGTGTCCAGAAACTAATATAGTTAATACCTACCTTAGACTGCAAATTACTCGCATATTTTAAATGGACCACCCTGTATATTGTGCCATTTTTGAATATAAGGAATAGAAATAAAATAATGTTCTTTTGTAATTCCTATGCTAAAAATGTACCATTTTCAAGATATTTAGGATTTTTGAGTAATTTATTTAAAAAATAATAATAATTTTCCGATGTGAGGTAACTTTGTTATTTTAAAATAGAACACCCTCTATATTCTTCAAAAAGCTTGAAATTCAATCTTTTCTCTTTAAAAAAAATGTAACATATGCCATGGGTATTTTAAAAATCAACGAATCCATTAACCTCCAAAAAAATTGACTTCATAACAAATAGAAATATTATTTACCAATGAAAAATTGCTGCATTACGCCTGCTGTCCATAAGAGCGGTTTTCCGCTTGCGATTGGCGGAAAAGCATTTAAATTTGCACTAACCAATCACAACGCTGAATTATCATCCGCGACGGAAAACCGCTCTCTTGGACAGCCGGCTTTTACCGTTATAAAAAAATATGACAACAAAGCTAAAAAGTATAGTTCCATATTTTTTTTAACAACCAAGGCTAATGTTACATTACAGGGAAAAGAAATTTTAAGATTTTGTAAAAAATACAGGGTGTTCCGTTTAAAATAACAAAGTTACCCTATATCGGAAAATTAATTTTGTTTTTTTAAATAAATAACTCAAAAAAACTAAATATCTTAAAAATGGCACATTTTTGGCATAGGAATTACTAAAGAAACATATCTTATTTCTATTCCTTAAATCAAAAATGGAACAATATACAGGGTGTTCCATTTAAAATAAGCGAGTACTTTGCATTCTATGGTAGCTAATATTAAATATTAGTTTCTGGATACCTGTATAATTTCTAGCAAAAAAATAATTGTAGGTGATGACACAGTTTTATTCCAGCAATGTAACATAAAATACTAAGTCAGGCGTAAGTAATGCAGGATATAATAATTTTTTTGTCATGATTTTTTTAATTCTAAATATCTTAAAAACCTTTCATTTTTGGTATAGGAATCGCTGGTAAAACTTAATTTATTTTTATTCCTACAATCGAAAAATAAGCGAATATACAGGGTGTTTTATTTAAAAAAAAAACAGTTTGATATGGATCTGTTTTTTGGAGCATATTGTTAAAAAAACATAGGTTTGATATGGATCTGTTTTTTGGAGCACATTGTGTAATTCCTTATAATTTTAATTTATGCTCCTAATATACCCATATACCGGGTGTTGCATCGCCGGGCGGGACATAGGAAATCCCATGTAATTTTTAATGGGGTCAATTATTGGCTTCCCTAATTATTTTAGAGAAAAATTCTATTAAAGTTTATTGAAGGGCATGCAAATCTAAGTCCATGGTAAAAACTTTAGATTTTTCTGTTAACCCGTTTGCTAGTTAGATGCTAATATATTTTTAAAAATTGTTACAATATTATCGCCTCATATTTCTGATTAACAATAAAAATACCAGTTAGCGTGACATTACGTTGTCATTTTGAAATTTAGCTGCTTATTATCAATATTATTGTTGTTCATACATATGAGGCGATAATAATGTAACAATTTTTAAAAATATATTTGCATCTAACTAGCAAATGGGTTAACCGAAAAATCTAAAGTTTTTACCATGGACGTAGATTTGCATGCTCTTCAATAAACTTTAATAGAATTTTGCTCTAAAATAATTAGGGGAGCCAATAATTGACCCCATTAAAATTACATGGGATTTCCTATGTCTCGCTCGGCGATGCAACAACCAGTATGCTAGCAAAAAAATATTACCGTTTTTGTAAGCGAGGTGAGACCGAGGCGTGTGTGGTGCGCCATCCTGTATATAATGCCCAGGAGTTACCTACTTTAATTTTTTTAAATAGAACAAAATTGTATAAGGTAATGTTGTAGAAAATTGAATTATATGATAAAATTTCAAGGCATAAAAGTAAAAAATAAAAATTATTATTATTTTTGTTTCATTACATATACAACTTAAATAATGGACAGAAGAAAGCAAAATTTAAGGGAAAATCTAATAATTTTAAATATACATTTTTTTATAATTCGCTGCCTTAATCCAAGTATTTTAAAAGTGCGTAATGTAAAAGTTAACAAAAATATGTTTTTTACTTTAATTCTTTAACATTTAATTTTGACATAAAATTTAATTCTCTACAACATTAACTTATACAATTTGTTTTTTTTTTAATAAAGGTACTTTACTCTTGGTCATTTTTTATATTTTTAGTTATAACTCACCCTGTATATTACCAATCGAAGTAAAAAATTTTATTCATTAGTTTTGGCTCATACGGCAAGTTTTCCCAAAGGGAGTTTAAAAATTTTAAAACTTTTGGTCTATTTGTCCTTTTGTAACACCTATCCTGGGACACACTGTACATATACTGAAAATAATACCTAAGTGATAACTATTCTGTTTTCGAAATCTATTTACAGTAATATTTTAAACACTATACCAGTACTTTTTAAAAATGATTAAGTATTTTACCTAAAATAATAATTTTGCATTAGAAAAAAATGTGGATACTTACTCTTCCGAAAAACTACATACGAATAAGTAGTAATGATCACTGACAACTTGAAAACGGGAGATACATATGAACCGAAACGTTGTATGCCGATTGACAAAACATTGGAAATTTAAGATTTTAGTTTTAGGTACTGCCTTTTCGTTTTTAGCAAGCCGAAATAAATAATATATCAGCTGATGAACGTGGCGACTGGCTAGCTACGTCTGATGGTGATCCAGATGGATGTGTCATAATATGGAATAGCAAAGATTTGTAAGTATTAAAAAACTGTAACACGGCGAAAGAAACTGCGTAGAGAAAAGTAACCAAATATGGACTAGTATCCCTAATATGGAATACCCACATTTCTTTTAAAGGGAAACTTATACACGCAATTAGAGGGGTTTGTTTCTCTCTTTATTTTGTAATGCCCATTCGCGTGTAGAAGAGGTATCATGCTAGTAGAGCAAGCCCTTTCGTCGCTGTAGTAACGTTTTTTTTTATCGCTTTCTCATAACTTTTTAAGATATTTTAAAAATACGTATTTTTTTGTACAAAAGTGCATGAAATACTGATTCTGTAACTTTCAGAGACAGTTTAGATATATATAAAAATAAAAAAATAAGTTTAAAGTCGTCGGAAAATCCAAATATGGACAGATCATAGTACCCAAATATGGACTATTGCATAATTGGGTTCCTTGATCATTTAAAAGCTTCTGATAGAGCAAGAAAAGAGTCAGAAGACAAGAATTAAGTAAAAAAGGGCTGTTTGTCTCATAAATGAACCTTTGCTTGCAGAGAGGCTTCTTTCTCTCGCTCATCATCGGCCTGTAAGGGATTTATCGCTTTTTAAAGGTACTTCTATGGCTCCTGCTTTAAAGAATTGTTCAGTATAGTTCCTCCACTATGGCGGATTCCAATAGAGAAACTTGTAGTGCCGCACGTATGCATCCCTATACGGTCAAACTAGACAGGCCCCGCACTGCCCACTATGTTCGTTCTTTTATCCCTAGTGTATCTAGATGGTGGAATCTGCTGCCCGTGGAAGTTTTTCTTATCCCCCTCCCCCGCGTATTTAAGTTTCGTGTCAATCTCGCTTAAGACACCCACAGCGTTGGTGTGGGCTCTGTGCACAATAATTGCGCTGGATCCAGAGTCTGACGCCTGGATCTGTGATTTTTTCAAATTATTTTGTTTATACCAAAATTTCCAAAGGTTTCTTGTTAAATAAGTTTACCTATTTATGGTGTTTATAGTATCTATTCCATATTTGGGTACCTTTATCATTTTTAGATTTTTTTTAAATTGATCATTAAAATTTAATTTTTTTTTAAATAAAGGACAAATATATGATTGTTAATAATTACTACAAACATTTTTTTATTTATTATGTTTATGCAAATTATGTGTAAAAAACAAAATGGTATTCCATATTTAGCCACTTTCCTCTATTTTTTCTATCGAATAGGGGAATTATTTTTTTAAATAATTTTAAATTTAAAAGTGAAAAAAATTGTTATGATTTCATGGTGATTTTATGGTGGATTAAGTCGCTTCACCTCCGTCAATTGCATTAAAACTACCAGTTGTAAACGTCCTCAATACAGGGTGTTTTAAAACTATGGGATCAAACTTCTAGGAGTTATTCAGGGCAACAGAAAACATTTAAGTATAGGGACCCATGTCCGAAAAGGTGTCACTACAGCCTTAAGACGAGTTAAAATTTAGAAAGACGATACATTGCTTAAGTAGGATTTAATGCATTTAATTTTTGCCTTTTGTACATTATATCATCACAACAAACGTATTATCAAACAATACCAATCCATAGAACCCCACAAGTGAGATTTCAGCGTACCGTAAAAATTTTTAATACCTACCCTGACCAACAGATGGCGAAAGTAGTACGATGTCGCTTTGCTAATACGATTACCATCAGAAAGTGATAGCAGTCGCTGACGAGCAGTCGGCCCGATCAGTTAGAGTTAGGATATACGCAAAATTTAATAAAAATAAGATCCCCGATAAATGGTAGTATCCATAAGATTATTAAATTTATGATTTCAGAATAGGATATATTGATGGGTTTTTGACAAAACATCGTAAGCGACATTCGTCAGTTTTACGGGAAACGTTTTTTTTTATTGAGTTATTTTGAAAACAAAGTTGGTAATTTTTTTGTACATACATTAGTGCACGGCTTTATTTTAGATGAAGATATGTTCTACATTGGTTCGGCGGTTCATTTAATTAATGGTAGTTATTTGGGTACACGCCAAAAAATAAATTAAAAGTACCAAAAAAAACAGAAAAAAAATAAAGCAAGTAAATAGAGAACTAAAAATCGACGTTTTGGTGGCAAGTCTGCAACCGTTGTCAAGATAAATTGAATAAAAATAAAAAAATTAAAAATTAACTATTATTTAGGTTTAGTCTTTAGCTTTTTTAGGAGATTCCGAAAATTTGACATTAAATGTTAAATATGTTTGTTTTGTAATTCAAATTAAGAAGAAATCTAAAATAAAAACATTCAGATTTCGGTTTTTCTTTAAAAATAACGCGATGGAAAGAAAAAATCGTTTCCCGTAAAATTGGCGAATGTCGCTTACGATGTTTTGTAAAACGCATCGATATATTCTATTCTAAAATCATAAATTATAATCTTATGGATTACTGGCTCCATTTATCGGGGATTTTATTTTTATTAAATTTTGCGTATATCCTCACTCTAACTGATCGGGCCGACGGCTCGTCAGCGACTGCTATCAATTTCTGATGGTAATCCTATTAGCAAAGCGAGCACATGGCGTACTACTTTCGCCATCTGCTGGTCAGGGTAGGTACTAAAATTGTTAGGGTACGCTGAAATCTCACTTGTGGGATTCTATGGATTGGTATTCTTTGGTATTATTACTCACAGCATAATATTATACTGTAATGTATTATTATTTATTTTTAAAATTATCTATTCGCTATAATGTGACTTCAGCGCTAAACAAAATATGAACTACTTCCGGACCGTCAAGAGTATGTTTTTATTCGTATGTCAGTACTAGCAAAATATAAATCTAAATAAATATTATTTGTAAATCGGAAAACTATTAAATTTGCACTAACTTTTTCTGTTGGTGTTTCTACAATTAACAACAGAACAACTCTTGTGTCTCATTCTGGTTTAATTTATTAAAATCAAAACAAAATTAATGCCCAATGTAACGCCGAAAGTGAGTCGATTCAATTTTCCCTACCATGGCTTCACTCAAAGCGAATAGGATCTATTATTATGTAATATAGGAATGAAGAACTATATC
This sequence comes from Listronotus bonariensis, assembly GCA_014170235.1. NCBI lineage: Eukaryota > Metazoa > Arthropoda > Insecta > Coleoptera > Curculionidae > Listronotus > Listronotus bonariensis. The sequence continues at coordinate 41,208 of JACEGR010002193.1, read as the reverse complement.
AAGCTTCATAACAATAAAAACATTGTTTAAAATTTCAATGTCAATGTTTAAAAATTTTAGTTTTTATTTTATTAATACTTTTTTCAATTTAATAATCTTATTTTTTTGTTTATTTAATGATTTTGTTGTGATGATATAATGTAAAAAGAAAGAAATTGAATGCATTAAATTCTATTTAGGCACTTCATCGTCTTTCTAATTTTTAACGCGTCATAGGGCCGTAGCTTAAAAGGTCATTGGGCCGTAGTGCCGTAGTGACACTTTTCCAGACATGGGTCCCTATACTGAAATTTGTTCTACTGTTGCGCTGAATGACCCCTAGAAGTTTGATCCCATACTTTTGAAACACCCTGTATAATAACTTTTAAACTAAGTTTGCACCTTGAAAACGATTGCTTAAGGTTCTTTTTAGTCACTAATGTTAAAAGAAAAACATTTTTTTAGAAAACCAGTAAATATTTTATTTAGCATCTATCCGGACAGTGGCGTCCTTAAGATGGCTATGAGTCCTTGTGCAAGATATCTGATAACTATTGGGGAAAAAGACTCTGAATATTACCAGGCTGACTTTTGGTTGTGGACGCTAGGTCAAGAGACATCAAACGGTAATGGGAAGTTTACACAACTTTAATATCAGTTGGATCACTTAAATACAAGATATATAAAAAGGCGCGCCGACAACTTGTCTGCCCAAGTGACTGAACTTCTGTAGATTGTCCACGGATGGGGAAAAATGGATCAAAAATTTCATTCTTCAAAAAAGAGTCATTCTTCATAAACAATGTTTGCTTATAGAGTAAGAGCCCGTGAGCGGCAGACCTTCGTCATTTTGTAAAAGCTGAAACTTTGTCAATGCATGCTCCCAATATAGGTAGAAATAATGGTAGATTGTGAAGTTTGACTTATAGTGGCTTTGGCAGGTACGAGGTACCAAAGGTTAATTAATTGAACCACAAACTTGGTCCGACCATGTACAATATTTTTGTTATTTAAAAAGATATGACAAAAAGTCTTATATAGGAGATGTAGTACTTAAAATATTTTAATGTGTACAGAGTGTTCCAAAACATTTTTTTTAATTAACCTTAAAGCAATAACTTTTTTTGGACACTCTGTATACATCAAAATATTTTTAGGACATTCTCATTCGAAAACCCTACAAATCTCATATAACACTTTATGTTATATCTTGTCAAATAACAGAAATATTGGTCTTTATCGGACTATTGGACCACCCCAAAATATTTGTCTGTCAATGGATTGGAAGTGTCAAAACTGTCTGGCGACTAAGGAAACATCTTCTAATAGGTACTCAAGTAACATAATGTAAAATTTAGCTTCTACCAAATGACAAAACCTAAGTTTTAATTTATTAACCTTTGGTACCCGCCAAAGCCACGATGAGTCAAACTTCATAGTCTACCATCGCTTCTACCTATGTTGGCAGCATGTGCTGACAAACTTTCAGCTTTTACAAAATGACGAAGGTCTGCCGCTCACGGGCTTTTGGACTATTAAACAAAATATTATTTGGCTTTTCTCCAAACGCAAAAAACTTGTAAAACATGATTTTTCTCCAAGAGTAAACAACCTTTATTTTTCATTTCTAAGCAAAAATATTTTAAAAAATTACTTAAATTAGCACATTAAATGACTTTATTATTGTTACAGGGGTATCAAAAAGTTTTATAATATAATATTAAAATATCAAAAATAATTATTAAATTTTTATAATAAAATTACCTAAAAAATTCCTAAATTTGCTTTTCAAACACCTGCTTCCCCCAAATACCTACACAACACAATTTTTCAGCTCTAAACGGATGTGAACAATGCATTTTTGCCAAATTATGAACTTTAAGAAAATTTTGAATTATTGTTTTTATCGACTACAATCTTAATTCTAAATAAATTTTCCTTATGACATATTGCTTAAAAATGAAAAATAAAGTTAGTTTACTCTTGGAGAAAAATCATGTTTTTAGGTTTTGGGAACCCTGTATACAAAATCAACATTTTCTCTTCGTGAATCATATTTTAGCAAAACGTTTTATAAAGAATAACTTTCTTTTAAAAAATGAAAACCCTATCCGTGAACAGTCTGTATAACTAGAAATACAGGGTGTTTATTAAACATGGGGCAAAAATTTAAGGTGTGATGTTATTTTATGAAAAAAGTTCCCATAAACATATGTCCGAAGTTGCTGCCGTACTAAGATACAGGGCGTTAAAATTTAAGAAAAAAATAGTTTCTTTCCAAATATTTTTATAATTAAGCAATTAATAATACAACTTTTTAATCTTTTGTATTTTTTTTTTGTATCTGCCTTCGTTTTCGAGAAAAAATATTAAAACTACAATAATTTCTTCTTATAAGTAACTAGAGACAACATGATATAAAAAGAAAAAATTAAAATAAAACAATTATTTGCATTAAAATAAATTAGCAGTCGTGTATTTTATCGAAAATTGTGATTTTTCCGTATTTACTAGGATTTAGATTCCTAATTTTTTAATATTAGATTCTCTTTTATGCAGGAGCGGTCTTAGGGAGGGGCCATGGGGGCCATGGCCTCCCCTTTAATGCCACATCCTTTGTATTTCATACATATGTATGGCAAATATAGGCATTTTTGGAATTTAATCATGATATGGCCCCTCTCAGGGCTGGTCAGTGGGGTTAGGGTGATCATGGAATTGAAAAGTGAGAATAAGGACCTTCTTTTTTGCTTTTCAAATACGTGGGAGTTTTTTTTGTAATTTTATAAATTAAAGAATGAAAGAACAACAATAAAAATAGGTGAAGGCTTTTTTTTCTCTTCAAAAAGTTTGAAAATTTTGTCTCTTTCTAAGGGCGCCATTTTTGTTTTTGGCACCTCACACACTTTTTCTTGGCCTATACCCCCCTCAGAAAGTCGATATGACCGCCCCTGCTTTTATGCTATTTAGGCCACTTTTTTAGATCGACTTAAAGTGGTTTTATTTTGTTTTCTCGAAAACTAAGCTAGATACAAAAAAGCAAGAGGTTAAAAAGTTGTATTAATAATTGCTTGATTACAGAAAAATATAAAGACGTCAAAGAAAGTCAGTGGCGTACATTTTTTCTCAATAAAATAAGTAGCGGTGCCCACTCAGACGCCACTGGACCCAATAATAACAACCTGGTTAAGGCTAAATAAGCGCCTTATCACTTTAAATAAATGTACCAAATTTTATCCAAATCGGCCTAAACATATTAAACATATTTAGGAAAAAACTTTTTCTTTAATTTTAACGACCTGTATCCATGGCGGCCATAGGGGGGCATGGAGACCTTGCCCCCTTGGATGCGACATCCTTTCTATTTTATTGTAATGGCAAATATATGCATTTATTAAGGGTGGGAAGGAGGTTTTGTGTAATTTTATAAAAATAATGAAAGGTAAAACAACAATAAAAAAGGTTAGAGGCCCTTTTTTTTGCTTGCAAAAAGTTCTAACCTCCTTTAAAAATTTTTGTTATTTGGCACCTCACACACTTCTTCTCGGCCCATGGCCCCCCTCAGAAAGTCGATATGACCGCCCCTGCCTATATCTCAGCAAGGAAGCGACTCCGGACATATGTTTATAGAAACTTTTTTCATAAAATAAGATAAGGAAGCACACCTTACATTTTTTCTCCCTCTTTAATAAACACCCTGTATTTTTTTTTGTTTTAAGATGTCTTCCTGGTGCATAAACTTAATGGTCCACCAATTAAGATATGTTATAATCCTGATATACAAGAACAAATTATGCTGGTTTTTGAAAAACAAGTCTTTCTGCTAAATTGGGTAAGAACTATTTGTTTAATTTTACATTCCCCTACCGACTGGACATTTTAGTAATCTCTGGACCAGCAATGAAATGGACTTTATGATAAGAACACTTTTTGAGTCTACCACGAATATTCATACCACCATTTATAGAAGCGGCGCTTTTACCCAGTCTGTTAATGTCAAATGTTTCAGGTGTCGGACTGGGCGAATGCGCTACTTTTTTTGTCGGACAAGTTTACCATGCAGTTTTACATGCAATTTTTAAACATTATGCCAAAAATGGTAAGGGCAACAGTCATGAAACCATAAGGCTCAAACACATCTTTTGGATATCGGACTAAGCGGGTTTTGTGACTGTAACCCTTGCAATTTTTGGCACAATGTTTAAAAATTGCATGTAAAACATTGTGGAAACTTGTCCGACTAAAAATGACGCGTTCGCCCAGTCCAACACCCGAAACATTTGACATTGACTGACTGGGTTAAAATGCAGCTTCTATACAGGGTGTTTTCTAATTGAATGTCAATATTGAAGAAGGTGATTTTTTGGTTTATTTTAAGAAAAAAACTTTATATGAAGTTATGTCCTAAACGTCTTAAGTTTTGAGATACAGGGTTTTAAATTTTAAAAAATCAATTGTGGCAATTCTCTTGCCCATCGTCGAGCTGTGGGAGATCTATTGCTTTTCTATAGATACTTTTACGGCTTCTGCTCCGACAAATTGTCTAGTATAGTCCCTCCTCTTGCAGTTCCCAACAGAGAAACTCGTGGTGCCGCGCGTATGCATCCCTATACAGTTCAATTGGACAGGCCCCGAACTTCCCATTTCGTTCGTTCTTTTATCCCTAGAATTTCTAGACTATGGAACCTGCTGCCAGCGGAGGTCTTTCCTTCTCCCCCAAATCTTCAAGTTTTTAAGTCCCGTGTTAACAAACTCCCTTTTACCTCGCTTAAGACATCCACGGTACGTTAGTATTTAGGCTTTCAGCCTTCGTGGATTGTCCAAAGATAAAAAAAAATCAAAAAATTTCGAAATTTTTTTTTAGTAAAAACTGTTATACTGGATATAAACTTTAATTAAATAAGTATTTATTATTTTTGTTACATAATTCCTAATTAAAACCTAATTTTTAAAAGAAAAAGATCCCGCAATGCTTCTTTTATGGTCTAAAAATATGCAATTAAGTGATTTTTCTTTCTTTCAAACTAAACAAGAATAGGGGAAAAAATTAAGAGACATAAAAGCGCTATTTTTATTTGCATAATCTAAAGAAAGCACACAAATTTTATACACATTTACACAGTCAGTGGCGAACCGTTTTTTGTTGGAAATATTCCTTCAGTTGCCTTTTCAGGCGCCACTGGACCAAATGTAATTAAGTTAGTGATAAATTACCCCCTTAATGTCATTAATAATATTGCCAAATTAAAACAAAATTGTGTAAAGAATAGTTAGGATATTTAAAAAAATAGTTTTTTTTTGAAATTTTAACACTCTGCATCTCAAAAGTAAAGACGTTTAGGACATACCTTCATATAAAGTTTTCTTCTTAAAATAAACCCAAAATCACCTCCTTCAATATTGACATTCAATTAGAAAACACCCTGTATATGGCGGTATGAATATTCGTGATAGACTCGTCAAAAGGAAGCCACCCAAAAAAGTTATAAAAGTATTATTATCACAAAGTGAACTTCATTCCAGGTACAAATACTTTTTATATTTTATTTATGAATTAAAAAATCAGACTTTAAAATAATTTTTGGTCATGCATATTCATCTATCTAGAAAATTTAAAATGATAATAATACTTAATTTTTTTCGCACTTTACACAAAATAAAAATGTTGATGGATTTTTAAAATAATTTCTTCTTCACATCAACGACCTTCTCTCTTCCATTTACAGTTACCGATAGTTCCCTTCACTTCAGTTTTTACTTTCGCACAATAATTTCTAATCCTGACTTGGAAAGCAGGGCGATGCAGATTTATGTTTCACAGTTTGTTTAATTTAATGCATCATCAAATACTCATTTTTTACTTATGAGCGACCAAGTTCTGCATAGCAACTATAGTACTATTATAGTCACGGCAGCATCTAAAAAGCTGCGATTTTTTCTTAAAAGCCAAAAAGTATTTTTTCTTTTCTAATTTTGTAAGTATCCCAAAACCGAGAATTTTTGTGATATTTGGAAAATAGCGTCCCCAACAACCCTCAACATTCTTATTTCCATTAAAAGAAGAGCTGTTTGCTTTATTGATGATCCTTTGCTTAAAGAAATACTTTTTTTTCTTGCTTGTCGTCGATTTGTAAGGGATTTATCGCTTTTTATAGATACTTTCACGGCTTTCTGCTTCGAGGAATTATTTCGTATAATTCCTCCCCTTGCAGCTTCTAACAGAGAATCGCGTGGTGCCGCACGTATACATCCCTTTACGATACAATCGGACGGACCCCAAAGCTCTCACTTTGTTTGATCTTTTACCCCTAGATTCTGAAGAAATAAATAATAGTTTAAAAAACTAAAAAAACACGCTTTTATATGCAACCGAACTAAAAATTAGAAAATAATTTTTCATTACAAAGAGTTTGTTACTTCAGAGTAAAAAGCGTGGGGTGCATTTTACTATTTTTTCATAACTTTTCCCTCATAGATATTTGCAAATAGAATAATTATAACATTTAATATATTAAGCACCCCACGCTTTTATTCTGAAGTGACAAACTCTTTGTAATGAAAAATTATTTTCTAATTTTTAGGTCGGTTGCATATAAAAGCGTGTTTTTTTAGTTTTTTTAAACAATTATTTATTTTTAATTTTTAGTTCGATATATCAATTAGTTTTTAAAAATAAATGCTTCAGTTTATTCAATAAAAAATTCCTTCGCCATTTTGTCAAGAGACACAGAGGATCTGTAAAGGAATTTATTTATCCTGGCGGTCCTAATCAGGATAACGAGATACTGTTTTTAAATTATTGCATTGTCATCGGTCCTTGATACGTGTGCAAAGTTTCAAAGAAATTGAATCGCTGAAAGTTGGTAAAAATTAGGCTCAAAGATTCCGTTACATAGATAGATTTAAAGATAGATAGATAGATAGTTACAACCCAAGCTAATAAAAGCGTGTTAAAAAACAATAGCCTTGTCTATGCCATGCAATTAGACCTAGCCAGAACATATTGGTTTGTCAGCACAAAACCATCAGTCTCATCCCCATTTATTCACTGTAAACTCCGATTTTTATTCCAACTCAATGACAATTTTCACCAGAGGCAGGAGTGATCTTAGTATTCCTTCTCATAACTCATCGTTCTTTGGGAGAGGACCTTATTACCGTGCTGTCAAGGCTTATAAAACCTTGCCACCTACCTTGTGTGAAATAGAGAACAACGATAAATTTCGAAGGGCTGTGATACAGTTCTTGCAGGATAAGTGTTTTTACTCTTTTAATTTTGATTATTGATTATAGACTGTTAAACTGTTACTACATATTTTAATTGTGATGTCTGTTAATGATTTTATCACCACCTGTATTTTTGTTTTATTTTAATTGTTTTTTACAAATGAAATGATTTTAAATGAATGTAAATTTAAACTATTTTTTTATTTATTCTGTAGTGACGTTTCTTTGTCGTTGTAACAATAATTTGTGGAAATAAATGATATTATTGTTATTGTTGTTAATTGTTTCTAATTTTTTAGGATAACACAAAAAATAAATTATCAATGACCTCAATACCTCAAATTATCACCAAACACAACATAGGAGAGTTCACCGATGGAACTTACATAAATCAATGTCACGAAAGCTATGTATCCAGCACTCGAGGATGTATTCTGGTTTTTAGAACAACTCTGTATAGCAGAAATTTTGAGGAGGGGGACCTCAACAACAATAAAATTTTTATTAATGCCGTTAAAATAACGCCAGCATCTATTGGTGTTATAACTACAACTGAGGAGTACTGATCATACTTATTTATATTTATACTATACAGGGTGTAATTTAATTGATAGCTAAAAATACAGGGCATGATTCCTTAGCTTATTTTAGAAATAAAAGTTTATACAGGGTGTTTTCTAATTGAATATCAATATTGAAGAAAGTGATTTTTGGATTTATTTTAAGAAGAAAACTTCATATGAAGGTATGTCCTAAACGTCTTAACTTTTGAGATACAGAGTGTTAAAATTTTCAAAAAAACAAAAAATTTTGTAAACACTATTTTAGTAAAAACTGTTATAGTGGATATAAACCATATTTAAATAAGTATTTATTATTTTTGTTACATAATTGCTAATTATTTTTTTTTATATCTAGGTTGGTTGGCCTTACATACTACTAATTAAAAATTATAAAACCTAATTTTTAAAAGAAAAAGATTCCGCAATGTTTCTTTTATGGTCTAAAAATATTGTTCTGAATCACCTCGTATAAAAACACGTACCTTCGTTTTTATACCTTTATTAACGATAAAACGTAACTATGGTTACAACAACGACAAAATCTTCACTTGTCAATATCTCGAAGTTTACAGTACAAAAGTCGAATCTATACTAACTGATCGGAGGTTTCCCGTCGCCCTTTTATAGTATGGTGCAAGAATAAAGAATGATCTAGAATTTTCAAGAAATATCGCGAAAATTCCATAGTACAGGATGGCATAAAGGTTCTCAATGGATAATTCGGACGTTTTCGGAAACCTTCGAAACTGATGAAAGAACTTGGAAAATCTAAGGTAAATTATTCAAATAAATTATCAGACTAAATTAAAAGGTCCTAACTTTATACAATTCTATAAACTAACACTTATTTTTAATGTCCGTAACAATATGCAAATAATTGAATTTTATTATTTTTTATCGCCAAATTAAAACAAAATTCGGAAAAGAATAGTTAGGATATTTAAAAGAAAAGTTTCTTTTGAAAATTTTAACACTCTGTATCTCAAAAGTTAAGACGTTTAGCACATACCCTCATATGAAGTTTTCTTCTTAAAATAAACCCAAAAATCACCTCCTTCAATATTGACCTTCAATTAGAAAACACCCTGTATGAACATATGTCCTGAACCTCTTAACTCTTGAGCTTTAGTTTTAGGAAAAAAATCGTTTTCTTATTATAACTTTAAAACTGATGAAGTTGTTTTTATGAAATTTTGCACGAGTCTACTAAGTACCAATAGTATTTTTTAACATAGAAGATTTTTAAATACGTCTTCCCGTGGCGTCCGTACGAGATAAATACAGGAAATTTTCAAAAAAAATGGTACGTCATTAATTTTTTAAAAATCATCACTTATGTTTAAATAAATTTGATCGCTTGACTTGTTTTCGTCCGATGCACTGTTTTCGCATAAAAAACTAAAAATAGGGCACCAGCCTGTTAGTGACGATTTTTATTTTTCTAGGAGAAAACGGTGCATCGGACAAAGTAAGTTCAAGAGGTCAATTTTGGGCAATTTTCTAGAAACCTGCGGCAACTCCGATTTTGACGAAATTTGGCATACGGGGTTTTTGGGGCGCTGATCACGAATCTGAAAGAATTTTTGGCGGAAACGTTTTGTTCTTGAGATATTCATCATCAGACTTGAAATTTAAACTAATCCTATTTTTACAATATCCTCCCTTCTTTCGCACACAATTCTTGATTTAAAGCTAAAGTGGCACACAATATTTGATTTTTACCTTTTAAAACCCCGTTTTTGTATGTATTTTACTTAATTTTTGCATTAAATTGCATAGCTATACTTTCAATCATTTTAATCCCAGTGTGCCATGAAGCTCTATGTGTATGTATGGTTGTGCATTATCAAAGAAAAGCCACGCAATTTAATGCAAAAATAATGTAAAAACGTAGAAAAACGGGGTTTTAAAAGGTGAAAATCAAATATTGTGTGACACTTTAGCTTAAAATCAAGAATTGTGTGCAAAAGAAGGGGGAATATTGTGAAAATAAGCTTAGTTCAAATTTGAACTTTGATGTTGAATATCTCGAGAACGAAACGTTTTCGCCAAAAATTCTTTCAGATTTGTGATCAGCGCCCCAAAAATCCCCGTATACCAAATTTCGTCAAAATCGGAGTTGCCGCAGGTTTCTAGAAAATTACCCAATTTTGTTGTAAAATAAACGAAAAGGTCAAAAATAAATTTTGTCTTAAAAAAACAATGGCGTACCATATTTGTTTAAAAATATCTGTATACATCCCGTACGGACGTCACTGGTAGAAATAAGTAAACAACTTTTACATCAAAAAAGCTGATTGGTGCTAAGTAGCATGTTAAATTTTATGAATATATTTTAAAGAGTTTTAAAGGTATGATAAGAACACTATATTTTTTAAAAACCTTAACACCCTGTAGCCTAAAAGTTAAGATGTTTAGTATATATGCACTGATCTCGATGGATTGCCAATGTTATTACCTGCGCGAAACAAAAGTTACATTTCATGGGCGAAAAAACCGGTTTGTGCGCAAGCAAGTTGAGGGTAAACGCACCTGGCGCCAAACAAACTATCCGTATTATCGGAAGAATTTGTCGACGGCGCGGCGTCCTGGTTTCCTGTTTGAAGTCACGGTCAGACCGCGGACGGAGGATATGGGGTGCCGGTGTTTGTATTTTGCCACGGCTTTTAAGTGCGCATGTTCGTCCACCCATCCATTTGTTTACTGCGCGAGGTCGTAAAAATCCAAAAAATGCTTCTTCCAACTGCGGATCTAAATGTAGGTTATCTATGGATGTAATATGTTCATTACCTTTTCTTTCTAAAATTAGCTAATGCCATCAATTAAATTACGCCCTGTATATGTATTTATTAATTTAACAAAAACTATTGTTATGCCATAGAAATTTAATGACAAAGAAAAAAATAACTTTCCAATGAAAAAATAATAATTTATGTAACAAATGTATAAAAACATACTTTTTTACGAATGGGAGGTTCGACACGAGTCGTCAGGCAAGTTCAGTAATTCGGTTAGTAAAAAAGACACTTTATGCATGTGTTGCATACTATATTTTTCCTACGACCGTATAAATTTTATAATTGCAATTTCTGAGTAATACGAATATATTTTTTTATGTTTTATAGTTATTATGTTTTTTATAATTTATACCAAAGAATACCAATCCATAGAACCCCACAAGTGAGATTTCAGCGTACCCTAAAATTTTTAGTACCTACCGCGACCAACAGATGGCGAAAGTAGTACGATGTCGCTTTGCTAATACGATTACCATCAGAAATTGATAGCAGTCGCTGACGAGCAGTCGGCCCGATCAGTTAGAGTGAGGATATACGCAAAATTTAATAAAAATAAAATCCCCGATAAATGGACCCAGTATCCATAAGATTATTAAATTTATTATTTCAGAATAGGATATATCGATGCATTTTTACAAAACATCGTAAGCGACATTCGCCAATTTTACGGGAAACGATTTTTCTTCCCATCGCGTTATTTTTAAAGAAAAACCGAGATCTGAATGTTTTTATCTTAGATTTCCTCTCAATTGGAATTACAAAACAAACATATTTAACATTTAATGTCAAAATTTTCAGAATCTCCTAAAAAGCTAAAAATTTTAAAATTCTAAACCTAAATAATGGTTAATTTTTAAATTTTTTATTTTTATTTAATTTATCTTGACAACGGTGGCAGAGTTGCCACGAAAACGTCAATTTTTAGTTCTCTATTTACTTGCTTTATTTTTTTTTGGTGTTTTGGTACTATTAATTTATTTTTGGAGTGTACCCAAATAACTACCATTAATTAAATGAACCGCCGAACCAATATAGAACATATCTTCATCTGAAATAAAGCCAATGAAAAAAAAAATCGATTCCCGTTAAACTGACGAATGTCGCTTACGATGTTTTGTCAAAAACCCATCGATATATCCTATTCTGAAATCATAAATTTAATAATCTTATGGATACTACCATTTATCGGGGATTTAATTTTTAATAAATTTTGCGTATATCCTTACTCTAACCGATCGGGCCGACTGCTCGTCAGCGACTGCTATCAATTTCTGATGGTAATCGTATTAGCAAAGCGACATCGTACTATTTTCGCCATCTGTTGGTCGCGGTAGGTACTAAAAATTTTTAGGGCACGCTGAAATCTCACTTGTGGGGTTCTATGGATTGGTATTCTTTGTTTATACTTATTGTGTTTTTATGCTTTATAGTAAAATAGTAGTTGGAGATTCAAGGGGACATATTTTGTTTTTCGACAAGAGAATAAAAATTTTGTACTGGTTAAGAAACTATTCCTTAAGTGCAATAACCGGTATAAGTTTTGCTACGCAACCAAAACGGTATCAGTTTGAAGAATCAAAAGTTTTTATAAAAAGTAAGTCGATAATAATATATACTAGGGCTGGCAAAAACCGGAAAAAAAACAAAACCGGTTAACCGAATATTAAAAAACCGGTTTTTAAAACCGAAAACGGTTTTCAAAACCGATACACCGAAATCGGTTTTTAAAACCGAGAATCGAAGGCGCATTTACATATTTGCCGCCCGTAGGCTATTTTATTTTCTCCGCGCCCCTTTCTTTTTCTTTTATTCTTGAAATAATTTTGAAGACCAAAAAAAAACCGTACTCACTTTCATTTCTTTCAATTCTACGTACTAAATGTAAATCCACAATTTATACAAATTTTGCCGCCCCCAAAAAACGCCATGGGCTTCAGTCTACTCAGCTTTTTGGTAAATACGCCACTATATAAACCGCAATCAACCAAAAACCTATTAATTGATATTCGAAGAACTTTTCGATTTTGCTCCGATTATCCAAAAAAACCGGTATTCGAAAACCGATTATCCCAAAAACCGGTATTTGAAAACCGCTTTTTAAAACCGGTTTACTGATATTCGAAAACCGGTTTTTCAAAACCGGTTAACCGGTATTCGAAACCGATTTTCGAATACCGGTTTTCGGTATTGGCCAAAACCGCGGTTAACCGAAAACCGGTTAACCGAAAAACCGGTTTCGGTTGCCAGCCCTAATATATACAGCGTGTCTTCGGAAGTTCTTCACAAATGGGAAACTTTTTTATTATTAATTTTACGAAAAAAGTGTCTCTTCATAAAAGTCCTGCTTGATGAGAAAATACATTTCCACAAAAATATTTGAAGGTTGAATGTACAGAGTACCTTAAAAATTACGTATTTCCAAATTAAAATAAGGGTTATTTCCTACTACGGTACCAATCTTTAAAGGGTGATTTCTTATGTCGTTTTATGAAGAAAAGTTCCTATAAACATATGTCCGGAGTTGCTTCGTTTCTGAGATACAGGGCGTTAAATATTTTTTTAAAGGTCTGTTTGTTTTTAAATATCTTAAATGCAAAGCCAGATACAAAAAATGTACTACACTAAAAAGTTGTATTTACAGTTGCTTTAAAGGAAAAAACATATAAAAACTGCATAAAAATCCAGTGGCGTACAGTGGGCACAAAAGCCAATATTATTGAGAGAAAAATGTAAGCCACTGGCTTTTTATGCAGTTTTTATATTTTTTTCTTTTAAAGCTACTAAAAACTATAACCTTTTAGTGTAGTACATTTCTTTTATATCTGGCTTCGTATTTAAGATATTTAAAAACAAACGGACCTTTAAAAAATATTTAACGCACTGTATCTCAGAAACGAAGCAACTCCGGACATATGTTTATAGGAACTTTTCTTCATAAAATGACATAAGAAATCACCCTTTAAAGTTTGGTAGCGTAGTTAGGAAATAACCCTTATTTTAATTTGGAAACAAGTTATTTTAAGCCACACTGTACATCCAACCTTCAAATATTTTTGTGGAAATGTATTTTCTCATCAAGCAGGACTTTTTATAAAGAAAAACTTTATTTCGTAAAATTAATAATAAAAACTTTCCCATTTGTTAAGAATTTCCGAAGACACGCTGTATACAGGGTGTTTCCTAACTGCGGTAAGAAAATTATAGCGCGTATTCCTGAGCCAATTTTATGAAAAAAGTTAACATAAACATATGAACGAAAATGCTTTGTTTTTAAGAAACAGGGTGTTAAACTTTAAAAAGAAAATCGGGTGTTTAATATTATCTTAAATATGCCTTATCCAATTGTAATAAAATTTGGCTGTGGTATCTAAGCTAATATTATTGGCAAAAAAATGTACGCCACTAACTTTAATGCAACTTTTATATTTTTTCCGGATAAAACACGTAAAAATACAACTTTTTGTTTTTTAATATGTTTACGTAGCTTGCGTACTTTTCCAGGAAAACAAAATAAAATTCGCTAACTGCATATTTCTAAACCAAACAAGAAACATTGTTACATTTTTTTTAAAATAAAGTGTTATAACTTCCTTTTTGGCAATTATATAGCAACAAACAAAAAAATACTTAATTAAATAACGTTTATATTCAGTCCAACAAATTTTACTAAAAAAAAGAGTTTTAGAAATTTTTAAGTTTATTGAAATGCCTTATACCTACCTATGCCTTATCTTGAGAACGAATGTTTATATGAACTTTATTTCATAAAAATAGATGTAAAATGTTCAAAACAAAATTGTGAAATCTTGTGCATTTAAACTGAACATGCGGGATAGGGTCGAGGAAGTCTCCTCTCATCTTAACCTGCCACCTCTGGAGGTTAGAAGGGCGGTTAGTGATTTGTGTTTTGTTCACAAATTAATCAATGGAAACATTGATTGTCCGGTTCTTCTTGGGCAAATTTGTTTAAAAATCCCTACTCGATCGCTTAGAAGTAATCAGCTATTTTCAGTTCAATTTCATAGGACTAACTATGGTTTTCATGCTCCAATCTCACGCTCCCTAGCATATTTGAATGCTCATCCTAGTATGGATCCTTTTGGAAGCTCACTTAATCTCTTTCGAAAGCAATGCTTCAGATCACTATTAAGTGGTTAATGTAAGTGGTAATTTGTAGATTCTATAACTATGATTTTCTGATATATGTATAAAGTAATTTTATTTTATGTTTTATACTTATCTTTTAATATTTTATGTATCTGTAAGAAATGTTATAATGGGGTATCCCGTATATTGCTTAAATAAATAAATAAATGTTCTTAACGCAATTAGGAAACACTCTGTATACCGAAAAAAGGGATATATCTTAGTTAGTTATAATTTTTCCACAGAGAGACCATTAGAAGATGAAAATTACATATCAGCAGACTGCTATTATCAAGACATGGAAGAGGAAATTAGTAAATTAGTGGCAGTAGATGCTCCATTTGATGCAACATTGGATAACAAACCATTTGTCGTCAGTGACTTCTTTTTGAGTACGAATATTTAATTTTACACACCTACCACTAATTTTTAGTTTTTTAAAACATGCAATTTACAACACACCCTGTTATTTATTAACGTTATTAAAAGTATTTACATTGCTAGTTTTATATGTATTTAGGCACGATGTTTAAAATATTACTTTAGAGTATAATATTACTTTAAAGAAGAAATGCATATCATATTATTATATGTATATGCAATCAGAAAAAGCTTTGCGAATGATATTAGGAAAAATTGTGAAAAATTGTAAAAAATCCCAAAATTAATCTTTTGAATTCGAATATACCAAGTTTAATAAAGAAATACGACGCAACAATACTTTTATGTAAGATTCATTTAATCATTTAAAATGGGTTTCTCAAATAGACCTTGAATTCTTAATATATATATATATGTAGAGTTATCACTCCGGGAGTATATCCTTTGGTCGTTTGTATTCCTTGCGGAACTTCGCATACGTTTCGCCAAGATCACACTTGGCATTTTCAATGCTATCTAACTGATGTGACTGAGGCTTTTCTCTGTGCTGGTCCCTTTTATACGGTTGCGTGATCGAAGATTGTACCTCGTGGTTGGTTTCGGTGTTTGCTTCGTGTTAGAGATGTGTGCACTAGTCCGTGGAGCGTCGTCATGTGTTGTCGGTTGTGGTATTTCAGTTCTTTTTTGTGGTATGAGGGTTTTCCAAGCTGCAGACAGGTGTAAGGTATCATCCCTTACATTGAGTTCCCCACTCTTTTGGATTTCTATGGATTTGCGTATTACCCTTGTTTTGTAGTGATGTTTGCTACTTGCCTGCAACTGCTAAAGTCAATGTTGTGTCCTGTTTCTAGGTGGTGTTGAAACAGTGCAGATGTCATTTGTTTATTCCGTATGGCTAGTTTATGTTCCTACTACTCTACACATTCATCTATCCGTGAAACTCTACGAACCAACATATATAAACATATATATATATATATATATATATATATATATATATATATATATATATATATATATAAATAATTTTATTTTTTCCAAACAAAAGATATGCACATCATATGATTATATATGCTGTAAAGAAAGTTTTGCAATTTATATTGATTAAAATTATGAAAAACTGGAAACAAACCCCAAAATTAATCTTTTTACAACAATGTGTAGCAAGATGCTATAATAATTTTATCTAATTTAAACAGCAAAACTGAGCTTATTAAATAATTGGTGAATAAAAAGGTTTTAAGTAATAAACACAGAGACCGGATTATATCCATTTGAATATTTTTGCCATTTTCAAGAGTAATTGCCTACTCTCAGTAAAATATGGTTATGATAGATATTATCAATATATTTTCAATATTTTTCGAGTGCAGGGGTGGGCCAAAAAATATATGTATATACTGCATAAGCAATAGGTTTTGATATATCGGCCAGTAATGCAATAACAAAACAAGCACTAATAGTCAACCATGTTTACATGCCGGTATTTAGTTAGACTGACTCTTTTCCTCACATTGCCTATGTGGTATATTATTCAGCTGATCCGGTATACATAATCATCAAGAAGTCTACCTTCGACCTTTTTTTTTTGCTCTTTATTTTTTTACGCTAAAAATTTTATTTTTAGTCACATAAGGAACTTTCTCTGGTACAAAAATGTATAATTTCAACACTAATATACATAAAACGTAGATTTTTTTTTAAATTTGTCATTAAATGTTGCATAATCTGCTACTTTTTATGCACATTCCATGGATATTTTATGCATATTTCAAGCTTTTTATATTGTATATAATTCCCTTTCTAGTAATATGGTTTAAAAATTTTAAAGTAATGATTATTTGAAATTCAATTATACGTATTAATGTATCATAACTTATATTGTTTTATTAAAATTAAAAGAAGAGTTTTGGTCATCCATTTTCTTTATTACATTTATTCACACGTTTCGGGCAGTAGAATCTCTGTCCGTTTTCAAGTGTGAACTGACCAAAACGGACTAAGATTGTACTGCCCGAAACGTTGTGTGAATAAATGTAATAAAGACAATGAAAGTTCTAAACTCTTCTTTTAATTTCAATGATAAAGCATTGTCTACCACATTCAGACATACGTTGTATAGTTTTACTTTTTAGCCACCACGGATTCTAACATTTACATTGTGGACTTTTTAAATAACGTATGCACTCCCTTATTTCAAACTGCCGATGCAAATATAAGTGCTATAGGTGCCCACGATGAAAAGTAAGCAAAAATGTTACACATTATAATATGATAAGTGCCTGGAGTCAATATAAATTCAATTAAACCTTAATAATTAATTATTAATTAAATGCTTGCTAATCGTCAGATAAATTAGAAAATTTTTGTAAAGGAATATATAGTAAGAACATTTTAAAAGCGCAAATTCGGTACCCTTTGAAAATAATACAAAAAAACATAAAAAAAGGCCGCCTGCAATCGGACTATTTTATACAAAGGCGCCGCTATCCTTTACAGCGACGCGCCGATACACTATGGGATAGAAATCCATTATTTTGGCCAAAAAGCAACTTTGAAATTTTAATGGCTCATGCTGTGTATTTCAAAGTAGAGACTCCAAACTACATGTACGCGAAATTATAAAAGGATATGACGACTTCTATTAGGGTAATAAGAATCTTGAAAATGTATGACATGAAAAGTAAACATAAATATACAACATTTAATCTACTTAGTTTATTATTAGCCTCGTTTAGTAAAAAAGTAAAAGAGTTTAAATGTTTAAATAATAAAAGCTATTGTTGTGTTTCCGATGCAGTCTCGCGAAGTCACGCTACTTTTGTCAAAGATTTTTTTACCTTTTTCTTTATCAGTTTTTGTACTTACAATTGCCTTCCTACTTTTGCTGCTTCTGAGTGTAAGGACAGAAACAAGATTTTTTATAATTTACAAAGTTTTCCATTTTAAAATTTAATATGTTTTGTCCTACACTGTATATCCTAAAAGCATTCAGATAAAAGATATGGATTTCACAGAATCTACCCAACAAAACAGTGTTTTTTATTTATTTTATACGTTAAAAAATTAAAAAGTTGGGAAGATGTATCTCTATTACGCTTCTAAGAATAATTTAAAACTATTTTTAAGATTTGGATGGTCATCTTTCCGAAACCAATTGAGATAGACACATCAAATGTAGTATTTTTTTGGTGGTCATATAATATTCAAGGTATTCCATTTAAAAAAATCATACCTATTGTCGTACCCTGTATATCATATGAGATAATAATCATCGGATTACTGATTAGAATATTGCCGAATTAACCAAACAAGCTGACATTTTAGTTAATTTTGTACAATAAAAAATAATAATGTTAAGGTGGGTGTAAATTTATAATAACATATAATAAGTTTTAGGTTTCCAAAAAGCATTTGTAATAATTTATAATATTTTTCCTGTAAAAAGCACCCCATTTTAGGTTAGATTGGTAAGTTTCAGAATTTTGACCATAAAAATTAATTTCTATCCCATAGTGCGATGACCAGCTGCATCAACCGGCATATCATAAAAGAAATATAGCAAAGGCGGCCGCGAAGACAAGCATGCCGATTTATTTGCTTTAAACTTTTTGTGATTTTTTTTTCTTATCAAAGAGCACCGAATTTACATTTTTAAACTGTTCCTTCTATACCTAGAGTATCTTTTTTGCAATTAAGATTCTTTTGCAATTTCTGCTGTAATAACTTTGTTAATTAAGACAATTTTTTTAAAACTATTTATAAATTGAATCGTTTTACAAGTAATTCTCACTGTTTTTACAATTATTTTAGACCTTATATTGTTATTGGTTATGAAAATGGAAGAATTTCGTTAATAAATTTTGAAACAAAGGAACAGATATCGATGTATATACTTCCCAAAACGGAAGAGGATGAGACTGGAGATGTTATAACATGTATACAATTTTCTCATGAATGTAGGTTTAATTTTTAAAGGAAACATTATTAAAATAAATTCAGTTCAATAAATAAAGTAATTTTAATTATTTTTTTTTAATAATTATAGATAATTATAAATTCAAAATTATTTGTATTTTAGCATTACATTTAATTTGTGGAAGAGCGAACGGTGAAATTTGGGTACTTGAGCCCGTAGTATTAAAACCCAAAAGCCCAATTCCCTTTAGATACACACAATACAGGGTTGAAAAAATTGCATTTTCTTACAATTCCTTACAGTTTGCATATTTTGTAAGTAAAAATATGTATGTAATTATATACAAGGTGTTCCAAAGGTATAGAAACAGCTACATATCTCGAAATCTGGAGGCCATAAAAATGTTATACCCATACAATCCAATAGGGATTCGTGTGGTGACTTTGGCCTTGACCTTGCAGTGGTATTTATGAATATTTCAAGGTCAAATTGATTTTTTTTAAGAAGGATCCTTTATTTTTTATTTTAGAAATAATAGAAAGCTGCATATTATGATATTAATAAATTAGAGGTCAAAAGTTATCAAGGTAACATTAAGAGGTCAATGGATATGATATGATTTTATACAACTTTTTTCTGTATCACTTATGGGGTCTGGGCCAGCAACAGAATGGACATCATGAGAATAACCCTTTTAAACCAATTTAGGGAGGTTCCTTTTGACGAGTCCACGACGAATATTCATACCGCCATTTAAGAAAGCGGCGCTTTAATCCAGTCTGTCAATTTTGACATGTTTCGGGGGTGGGACTGGGCAAACGCGTCACTTTTTTTTCGGACAAGTTTATTACAATGTTTTACATGCAATTTTTTAAGACGTCGCTTTCATAAATGGCGGTCTGAATATTCGTTGTAGAATCGTCAAAAGGAATCCTCCTAAATAGGTTTTAAAAGAGGTTAACTGTCATGAAGTTCAATTAATTGTTGGTCCAGGCACTATTGGTTTTCGAGATATTAAGTTGTTTCAAAGCTTTTGGGACCGTTTGAATTTACTTATACTCCTCAGGATTCCAACAGGACAGTCCTGCTATTTAACTACAGTCCCGAAAAAAGCTGTTGGGAATATCAAGGTAAAGTGCGATCCCACTATGAAGATATCAACGATATAAAGTTTTTCCCTGGAAGCGACCCTAATAGATCAACTCTTTATACTATAGGAAACGACAGGCACTTGGTCGAATATAATAATATCAAAATGAGGTTAAGTTGGTAACGTGCAATTAGCTTTCTTACTTTTCAACACTAGTTTAATTTTTTAGTGGTGACTCTGATGAAGAAGTTTTTAGCGCAACAATGAGGGAAAGGATAGAACAAAGTGCACTACCGATGAACTTTACTTATTACGTGAAAGCTGTTGGTGCGCAAACAGTTGGATTCTTTTTGATTGCTGATGACAAAGTAGGTAAAATAGTATATTTCCTAACTAGTGCTGAAAGTGCCACTTATATATATATATATATATATATATATATATATATATATATATATATATATATATATATATATATATATATATATTATATTATATTATATATATATATATATATATATATATATATATATATATATATATATATATATATATATATATATATATATATATATATATATGTCACTTTTCCGCCCTAGTGCGGAAAAGTAGTGAAGCATAGTGTACTTTTCTGCACTAGTGAGGAAAAGTGACACTTTCCAAACTAAATTGTGTACGGAAAAGTGCTGCTTTCCACACGCTAGTAGAAAAAATTATTATGGTGTTTTTTTTTGATAATGATTACTTCAAGTAAGACAAAATATTACCATACATGCATAACCACAGGATTTTCAAATTATATTAGAGATATTTTGCACCTCTTAATATAACAGACGTTTTTTGGCCTCCTTATGGTTATCGTTATTAAACATAACGATTACGGCAGCAGTTTTAGACAGAGATTTTGCAGCCTCTTTTAAGAAATATATCTTGCGTCTGCGCTTTCGACACATAACCTTATTTTTGCCTGTGGTTCACCCATTTTAAAGTTTACGAAAAATCAGTATTTACTTTTATTCTTCATAAGATATAAATTCATATTTAAATATATGCAAACACTTCTGTTGATTTCATTTTTTAAAGTAGATGCAAACAATACAGTATAAGCAAAACACAAAAAGTAAGGTTAGGTTTGGTAAAAGAATAAAAAGCAAGTGTGCCAGATTGTAGATTAGATTAGATTAGATTAGATTAGGAGGTGGATTGCATATCCTCTAACACTGCAACCTGCTCAGGTTTATTGTGTGTCCTCCGTCCATAGGTTAGAGCACGCTATCCAAGCCGGTCTGTTTAATCAGACTCCACAAGCTTGAAACTGGCCCCTTGGTATATCTTGCCGCTTTAGGTTTTTCTTCACCCAGCCTTGCAAACCGCAGACGACAAAGGGCTTCGCAGTAGCACCATACGTGTTCTGCGGTTTCTTCCTCCTCCTGGCAGAACCTACATGGGTTTTCTTCTGCCAGGCCCATAGTTTCCATGTGTTTATTCAGTCTGCAATGACCTGTCAATTGACCCACTATTATTCTTACTGCCTTCCGGTTGTAATTCAGAAGGTCTTTTGTAAATTCTGGCGAGTAAGCCTTGATGAACACTTTCGCCTGACGCTGTCCTGGTGTTCTCCTCCACCAGTCTTGTGATTCCCTCATAATCCATGATCTAATGGATGACCTTACCTGGCATGATGGAATACCACAGTAGGGCTCAGGACCTACCATTGTCCTACCAGCCCCCTCCTTTGCCAATTTATCGGCTTCTTCATTGCCTTCGTGTCCTGGTACCCAGGCAATGGTTAGATTGTTGGACGCACCCACCTCTTCCAGGGCAATTACGCAGTCCCGCACCAGCTTGGAGCTGATTTTGCATGAACTGAGTGCCCTGATGGCTGCCTGGCTGTCCGAATAGATTACTATGGTTTTATCCTCATAGCTCCTTCTGATGATTTCCCTAGCACATTGTTCTATGGCTACAATTTCGGCCTGGAACACAGTAGGGTATTGTCCGAGACCCAAGTTTATTTTCGTCCTTGGTTTGTCCCCATATATACCTGCTCCAACTCCTTGGTCTGTTTTGGAGCCGTCTGTATACCAGATTAGGTCGGCTTTAATGGGAGGCCCTGCCACCCAGTCCTTTCTGTCTGGTATTGAAGTTTGAAAACCTTTGTTTAGCCAGTAGCTTGGTACCATTTTGTCTGAAGGCATCTCACACACTGAGTTGACTTCTTGGTCCTCCTTGAATCTCCATTGTATGGCCCTTTCCTGTCTTATGATAGGACTCTGGCCTTGTTTGAGACGGTATTGTACCGCTTTCACTTCACCCTGTATGTAGATGTGAAGTGGCGGTAGATTAAGCAGCGCTTCCAGTGCTGCAGTAGGGGTCGATTTCATGGCCCCCGTAATACATAGACAAGCGAGTCTCTGTATACTTTGTAATTGCCTTATTGCCGTCTTTTGTAGCGTCTTTGCACCCCAGGCAATTGACCCGTAGGTTATCATTGGTCTGACGACCATTTTGTATAACCATAGGTTCATCTTCGGACTGAGTCCCCAATTCTTTCCGCAAAGTCTTCGGCATCTACCCAGGGTAGTTCTTGCCTTCTGAGTGACTTTGCTTACGTGTGGTCCCCAGGTTAGTTTTTGGTCAAAGATGACTCCTAGATATTTAACCTCTTTTGAAAAGGGGATTTCCACTCCGTTGAGCCTGGAAGGTCTTAGTCCTTCAAGCGCTCTTCTTTTTGTGAAAGGGACGGTTATTGTTTTATGAGGGTTGACTGAGAGTCCCTCCTGTTTGCACCATTTGTCAACGATGTCTACGGCGTTCTGCATTCTGCCTGATATGTGCTCTAGGTGACCCCCATTGACTACAATGACGAGGTCATCAGCATAACCCAGGCAGTTGTACCTTTCACCAGTCAATTTGTCGAGAAGTTCATCTACCAGGACTGCCCAATATAATGGCGATAGAACGCCTCCTTGTGGACAGCCCCTCCCCACTTTAGCCTGCATTGTTACTGTGCCTAAGGTGGATCTTATGACCCTGTTTCTCAGGCTGGCTTCGATCCAGTTGCAGATCGTGTCGGGGATTCCTTTTTTCCTTAGCGCGTTCATTAGTGAGAAAGTTGGTACGTTGTTGAACGCGCCTTCTATATCCAAAAATGTTGCCAACGCCACCTCTTTGTCGTCAATCGACTTTGCCAGGAGTCTGTTTAGATCGTCTAGTGCTAGATCCACAGACATTCCTGGTTGGTATGCGTATTGGCGCTTGTTCAGAGGATTCCTATGAAGGGTGCTTCCTCTGATGTATCTATCCACTATTTTTTCCAATGCTTTCAGCAGGAATGAGGATAGACTGATTGGTCTGTATGACTTAGGCGTCCTTTCTAGGGATTTGCCTACCTTGGGTAGGTAGATCACCCTTGCCTTCTGCCATAATTTGGGTATGTAGCCCCAAGCTACACATGCTCTGAAGATTGTGCATAAGTGTGGCATTAGGATGTCCTGCCCTTTTTGCAACAACACTGGAAAGATTCCATCCAGGCCTGGCGATTTGAACGGCTGGAATTCGCCTAAAGCCCATCTGATGGAATTGTAGCTTACCACCTCAGCTGCTTTTTTCCAATCCACTTTCTTCGGGCGTTTTGGCCTATCAGTGGGTTGGGTTAGCCTTGTTGAGTTGGTGATTATTGACGAGCCCGGGAAATGTGTGCTTATTAGCAGCTCCAGGCTCTCCTCCGTTGTGCTCACGTATGAGCCATCTGACCTCTTTAGCATGCCGGGTTCTTGATCAGAGCCCTCTTTTGCCATGATTCTGTGCACTCTAGCGCACACGGGAGTTTCTGAAATCTTCTCGCAGAATTGTTCCCAGGACTTTCTTTTTGCCCTGCGAATCTCTTTGTTGTACTGCGTGAGTTTCGCTTTGTACGAGTTCCAATCATGGTTGACTTTGGCCTTGTTAAACAGCCTTCTCACCTCGGCCCTAAGGTCCTGGAGGTGGCTATTCCACCATGCTGTCTTTCTTTTCAGTTGTCTTACCGTTTCTGGACAGTTTGCCTCGTAAGCCGCCTGAATGGCTTCGCTTATTTGTTCTACTGCCAGATCAAGATCTCTCACTGTGACTATTTTAGCTATTCCGCCCCCAAGCGACTCCTTGAGTGTTGCTTCAAAGCCATCCCAATTTGTCCTCCTGGGGTTGAGGAATTTGCTTACCGTCAGTTGTGAGGTTTTTATGTCATACCTTATGTGGCGATGATCCCAGCACGATGGCTCTTCGGAAACATGCCAATTAGTTATTTCATCGCTTACATTGTGGCTACAGATTGTGAGGTCAAGGACCTCACGCCTAGTTAATGTAACGAAAGTTGGTTCGGAGCCTATGTTGGCTATATCTAACCCTTCACCTGAAATGAATTCTAAAAGAGACTCACCTCTGTTATTAACATTGGTGCTTCCCCAGATTGTGTGATGGGCGTTCATGTCACCTCCTATCACCAGTTTCAAACCTCTTCCCCTACAGTGGGCCACTATGTCCCCCAAGAGATGTGGAGGACAGGTCCTAACTTCGCCAGGGAAGTAGGCACAGCAAATCACCCAGGTCTCGGTGCCTCCATCTGCTGTTGTGGCTGTGGTCTTTGCTGTAACAAAATCGCCGGAGCAAAGCTCCGGAATTAGTGTACAATTTAAGCGTTTACTATTATAAATGATGCAGGCCCTGGGGTTCGGGGCCTCTGCATCGTACAATAACTTACCACCACTAGAGCTGAGTCCTCTAATGGTTCCTTTGTTCAGCCATGGCTCTTGGATTAGGGCCATATCCAGGCCTTCTTTTTGGAATCTCCTACCAATTATGGCAAAAGCCGCCTTTGCATGGTGGAGATTCGCCTGGAGCACCTTTATTAGCTCCATCTTTAGGATGAGGTTGGGCTGGGGGAGCGGCTCTTTAAAAGATCCTCCTCCATCCTGGCTGTGTCCTGTTGCTGGGTGGCCTGTGGCCTTTTCAGCGGACTGACGCCACTTTGGATAAGAGGCTCCTCGGAGCCGCTCTCCCGTTCCACCTCGGCTTCTTTCACTTCTTCGGCCTCAGTGGCTTTTGACGTTCCCGGTTTATCCGGGAGGTCTTGGCCTTTGGCTTCGGGCCTTTTGGCCTGCTTGAGCCTAAACTTTAGCCTTCCGAAGTTGTCATATGGACTCATGTCCATTTTCTGGAGGGTTTCCAGAGACAGTTTGTCCATAGAGAAGGTCCACACCTGGCCCTTGTCCGTTGGTGTGGCCCCCAGGACTTCCACAACTTGGTGTTAAGACCTTTGTTGCTTATTGATAGTCTCTTAAGGACTCTTTCAACAGGCAACCGGCTACCTTTGTCATCTGGGACAAACACCGTGCAAGTTACAGGTTTTGGAATGTCCTCACCTGTAAGTGCTTTCAGCACCGCTCCCTCCCAGGGCTTTAGTGTTGGTGTTACATTTGCTAGCCATTCCGCGCTGGTCTTGTCCGCGCACGTGACTAGAAAATGTCCTGGCCTATGGTTGCACTTTTCAAAGCGCACCTGAGGGCCTTCATCCGGAATGCCTTCGTAGGCTTCCGTAACCGCTGCTTGGACTTGTTCCATCCTCTCGGTTGACATCTGGGCTTCTGGGTAGCCTTCCAGTACGATGGCAACCTTTTCGCAGCTAGCAGCTTCCTTGTAGGACTTTGGCTGCTGTGAACTTGTCGTTTTTGTACCAGCCACCCCTCTTGGCTTTTTGCTATGGGGCCTCTGTGGGGTGCTGTCCTCAGACCTTGGTCTCTTTTTAGGTTTGTCTTTGCCTGACGTGGCACTTATGAAATTGGCCTTAATTACGGCTCTTTTGGCTTCGACCAGGCTCTCGCCTTTGTCGATCCGTTCTTGCACTCTCGCTTTAGATTTGCCGGAAATACTGGCCGATAGGACCTCCTCTTCCGTCATGCTATTTATTTCCTCTAGGGATTTAGCTCTAAAGTTTTTGGGTTTTTCTTTACTACTCATAATGTTCCCACGAGTAGCGGAGGAATTACTTGTCAATCCACGCCAGTGCCCCGCTTGACATGGATAAGGCTGCATACAGGGGGTGTCGCCCGGTGCCCCCAGGGGAACGTTAAAGACCGCATGTAACCCTGCCGCCATACAAGCCCTCGGCACGTTGACCATCCACCTTAACTTTGGGTTGTGTGAGCTGTGTGTAATATGTGTGAAAACCGGCTCACTCTCTCATCAAAAGTGAGCAGGTGTGTTGTGTGAGTTCGTGTGGGTGTGCTCCCTCCTCCTTGGCTGGGCTTGGGACCAGCTAAAGTCCGTAACAATCATCCACCGCTCTGCCCTGTGGAGGCTTAGCCGTGGGCGATCTCCGCACGGACCTTAGGCGGAGTTGTGCCAGATTGTAACATCTAAATTAATTACTGATTTAGAATATCCGTAAAAGTGCAAGTCCGTTTTAATTTCTTAACACTATTTGATTTTTATTACTGCTATAGATTTTTCGCTAATTAGAGCCTAGGTATAATTGATATTTTAATTAATTAAAAATAAATTGATATTAAAATTTCTACAATCCGGCAACCACGCAGTTTAACAATTACGATAACGATAACGATAAGCTCTTCGGTATTCATCCGTAATTAAAGGAGTCCGGTATGGTTAATAACGATAAGGGATCATGTTTGCGGTACTGCGCAATCTCAGAATAACGTTAACCACAACGGAATTGCAAAATAAGGAGTGCAAAATGTCTCTATTATCTAAAAACTGAGAAATAGGACTCACACCAAATTAATACCAGATGCTAACAACCTTAAGAAGAACACTTTGGTAAAAAAATTTTTTATTTTGGAATTAGTTGATTTTTTTGTTTCCCCCCCTCTAGAAAAGTTTTAGAAGCGAATCCTCTTTTTGTGATTTTTTTTATAAATTTGATGAAATTTTATCGACAAACCCCAGATTTTGAAAAATAATCTCTATTTTTAAAAAAACTATTGCCACTTGAAATATTTCAACGTTAAATTTTTTTATGCTAGATTTTCAGATGCCCCTAATTATTAGAAAAAGAAAGATATTTTTGCGTAATTTAAGATTTGTCAAACAAGTACAAATGGAGGATTCGCTTTTGAAACTTAGATTTTTCTAGGAAGGGGGGACAAAGACAACCCATATAACATTTTTTTCCGGCAAGGCATTGGCAAAAAAGTATCAAAAAGACATCAAAATGGGCAATTGGCCGTTATTAGGCCACGTGTTGAAGAAAATGTGATGGCATTTATCATTAATAAGTTATGATGAAAAAATGCGTTTAGGATGATGGCATCCATCATTAATAAGTTATGCTAAAAATGCATTTAGGATGATAGCATCCATCATTAAAAAGGTTTTGGCAAAAATATGCCTTTTAGATGATGGCATTACATTATTTTTTTCCTAATGACAATAAAATGCATTTTACTATTTTTTCATAACTTTTCCCTCATAGATATTGGCAAATATAATAATTATAACATTTAATATATTAAGCACCCCACGCTTTTTACTCTGAAGTGACAATATTTTTTTAATGAAAAATTATTTTCCAATTTTTAGTTCGGTTGCATATAAAAGCGTGTTTTTTTAGTTTTTTTAAACTATTATTTATTTATTATAAAATTGGACCTTAAATTTGTCGGATAAGTTGTGTATCTTAAAATCTATAGCTTTTTATCAGGATTAAGTGATTAATAATTATTAATTCAATTAAATGGAAGTTTAACAAATTAAAATAATTGTTGTTTTATTTATTTCTTTATAGGTATTGAACTTTTACGCAGAAGTTAAGAAATCACCTAATAATTTTAATATTAAATACCCAGCAAACACTATTTGCTGGCAATATACATTTTTCATAGTGGCATTGATGGTAAAGCATTGGCAATTGGTGGCAATATTATGCCAACATCTAATACGCATTAAAAAGTCAACCCTAAATAAACACTTAATTGCCAATAAATTTTACATGCAGGCGAATTGCCGGCAAGCATACAAAAATGTTGGCATACCAATCCTGATTAAATAAAGCATGCCTTTTTGTCGCAGGCAAATAAAATTTCTAAAGGTAAACCTTCAACGCATATTCATACTTTTCAAACCATATTATTAACATTGGTATTTAACTAACATTAGAGCAATTGTTTTGAACTGTTTTATTTATAATGGCAGCTAAACAACATTATTTTATGTTTTTTACATAATTTAAAGGAAATGGCCTTTTTATAACATTTTATTGTTACAAATCATGCAAATAAAAATTAAGTCAAACAAAATGTTTATTATGTATTTTTGAGATGATTCATATTTCCCGCTTAGCCGAAATACAAGATTTGACGATTTTGACAGATGAAGCAAACTTGCAACCTGCAACACTTGCAATTGTTTTCTACGTGGTTTTCTAGCTTTTTAGTTCCTTTTTTAAAGAAAAGAGTTTTTAATAGACATAATTAGGTATATTCATTACCTTGTTTAAAACCTTTTAAGTTTGTAGTTACTTTAAAAAATTATATGAAATTAGGGAGTTGCCTTATTAAAAGTTTTAAGGACGTGTTAATAAAAAAATTATATATATTTAATAGTTTTTTTTGACATTTAACTCCTTTAAAATATTTCTCCCTATGTTTTGAATCTGAAAATTAAGTGTAAGTATCCCTTAAATACTTTATATTTTAAAGTGTTTTCTTTTGATTTACATTTTTTTTATTACATACTTTTAATTTTTTATGGTTTATTGTTACTGTATAAGAATTAATAACATGTTATTTTTTAAACGATAAAGTTTTCCTGCTTTTTTCCCATTTTTTTCAATTACAAAATTCTAAATATGTTATTTTACTTTTGGGACATTCAACTGATAAAACTTGCAATACTTATATAATGGTAAATGCCATTATCCTAAACGCATTTTTTTATCATAACTTTATTAATGATGGATGTCATCACAGTATCTGCAACACGTGGCCCAATAACAGCCAATTGCCCACTTTCCCGTCTTTTTGTTATCTTTTTGCCAATAACTTATTAATGATGGATGCCATCATCCTAAACGCATTTTTTGGCATAACTTATTAATGATGGATGCCATCATCCTAAACGCATTTTTTCATCATAACTTATTAATGACGGATGCCATTACATTATCTGCAACACGTGGCCTAATAACAGCCAATTGCCCACTTTCGCGTCTTTTTGATACCTTTTTGCCAATGCCTTGCCATTAAAGAGTGTTGGCAATGCCAGTAAATTAAATATACATGGCCGGCAAAAAATGTTATATGGGTAGTCTTTTTATCAATTGAAACATAAGTAACTATAATATTATAGTGAGAACAAAAAAAATTGAGGTGGGGCCTAAGACGCCTATCAAAGTGAATTTACTTAACTGCGCGCGCAGATGCGTGCGCAGCCGTTGACTGCTTCGGCGCAACTAAATTTACGTAATAAATTCTATCTATCTATCTAACGAAAAGATACTAGACTAGAGAACATTCGGGTGTGTTGCGCACTAAAGAAGGGAGTAGTTCAACAATTATCTTTGTGGAGGCCTTCGAGCCCCCACCTCAATAATTAAAGGTTAAAGCGATAAGGTGTCATTTTAAGATATATTAATATTTTTAAATTAACTTAAATTCTAATATTTACGATTTTAGCATAAAATTAAACTTCTTCACGAGGTAACAAAAGTACCAAGAGCTGTAGTTTTGGGGCCAGCATTTGGTTGCTTTAAGGATTCGCCCATACGGAAAATGAGGGTAAACCTTTCACAAGTATTGTTAAAAATTATACAGGGTGCATCTACCAGGTTTGTACAAAATGCAACCACAAACTCCTTGGGTCAAAAAAAACAGCAATCTATTGTAATTTACCTAACTCAAAAAGTCGATGTTTGTGAGATACAGGGTGTCAAAGTTTCCATTAAAATGTTTGTACAAAATTCAGGTTTAGGGAGTTTTCGAAGATACATGTACAGGGTGTCACCAGTAGTCCTTAGTTTATGTTTAAAATGTAATAACTTTTCTTTGCCTTGTTATATTAGGGCAAAATACTCTTTCATATTTTTGCACATAAAAGGTATACTTGGTAAATATCGATGCGACCAACCGTTTTAGTGATATTTAAAATTAAACGTGTTATTTCATTGCATTTATCTAGGTCACCAGGCTATCCCCAAAAGTCTGTACATAGTCTGTACAAAAGGCTACAATAAATTCTTTGGGTCAAAATACAACGATTTTATACAATTTACCTTAGTCGAAAAGTTAATCGTTCGAAGATAATAAAATAGTTTTAAAGATTTAATTTTATTTTGATAGTTTGACACCACGTATCTCCCAAAGAAGTAACTTTTGAACAACTGAGATGATAAATTCACTGATCTCGAAACAGCGCGAAACAAAAGTTACATTTCATGGACGAAAAAACCGGTTTGTGCGCAAGCCATTCGAGGGGAACGCGCCTTGCGCCAGACAGTCTATTCGCATTATCGGAAAGAATTTGTCGACGGCGTCCTAGTTTTATGTTCGGAGTACGGTAGCTAATGAGCGTCACGGTCAGACCGCGGTCGGAGGATACGGGGTGTTGGTGTTTGTATTTTGCCACGGCTTTTAAGTGCGCATATTCGTCCAACCGTCCATTTGTTTACTACGCGAGGTTGTAAAAATCCGAAAAATGCTTCTTGCCACTGCTGATCTAAATGTAGGTTATCTATGGATAAATTGGTGTATTCCTTTTAGCTTTTAGAACCGTTCTTGAGAATCGATCAAAACAGTTTTAAAAGGAACACCAAAAAACAGTGGGATTTACCCGTTGACATGACATTTATAAGATTTGACAGATTTGTTGTTCTTTGATTGGTTTATGTTTTAGTCATCCGTGGTTTATATTTTTTTTCGGGTTAATTATTTAACCACAGTAAATTATTATAGTAGTGTCAGAACACTTCATGCACCTCCTTCGATGATGGTGCATGAGAGGCAAGGGAGAGGTAATAGAACGGTTCTGCAGAACAACTCCACTATAAAAGGAATACTTACGGTGTCGTTCTGGACCCTTATTCTTGAATCTCTGGGAGGAGAACTTTGCGGGAAGTGAGTAAAGTTCACGAAAATATTGTCAAAACAGTATTCTTAAAAAAAAGAAGAAGTTCACTGTGAGCAAGCAACTCCCGGGAACTAAAAGTTCTCCACCTCTTGAGGTGGAGAAAATTCGTTCCCGCCGTTCTATAACCTTTCCCATAAAAGTTCCCGGGAGTGTTCCCCTCCCGGAGATTCAAGAATAAGCGTCCTGGACCCTTATTCTTGAATCTCTGGGAGGAGAACTTTGCGGGAAGTGAGTAAAGTTCACGAAAATATTGTCAAAACAGTATTCTTAAAAAAAGAAGAAGTTCACTGTGAGCGAGCAACTCCCGGGAACTAAAAGTTCTCTAGCTCTTGAGGTGGATAAAATTCGTTCCCGCCGTTCTATAACCTTTCCCATAAAAGTTCCCGGGAGTGTTCCCCTCCCGGAGATTCAAGAATAAGCGTCCTGGGCGGTTCTAAAGCATAAAAGGAATACATCAAATTGCGTTAGATCGTTGTCGCAAGGAATTTGTCGCAGCATTTTGTACACATCTTTTAGAACAATTGTATTGTTTGTTGATTTATCATGTTTTTTACCTTAAGTTTTATGATCGATTTTTGAATTACCCTATATAACTTTAGGTAATACCGGATTCGAATTGGAGATACATGGTTTTCATGTGTACAAAGCATATTGGTATTCACATTTTGCCTCCAGATGGCAGTCCTTATAAGTACACGGGATATTTAGCACATCCTACAAAGGTAATACTATTTTAACACAAAAAATTATACATTTATCACAATTTAAAAAAGCTTACAACCTATGTTTATTAATAAATTTCTCGATAACTGGTGACTTTAGGTACAGGACAGGGTATATGAAACATAGTTAGAATCGAATTCAAAGATTCAAAATGAAATATAAAATAGTTGTTTACACTATTAAAAATAAAGTTTGATGGTCGTAACTGGTTTTTGGACTTCCCTGTATACATGAATTGATATTTCAGGTGGCTGATTTTGTTTTATCACACGATGGAACATATGCTTTTACTTTTGGAGTTGATGACAGATGTGTTCTACAGTGGCAAGTAAAACCAAGGTATATATTTAAACAAAATTATTCGGCTTTTCTCCATAATAAAGATATTTAATAAATATTTTAATAAAACTTAATAAAATTTGAGAAAAAACTTACATAGATAAGGTTGCAAATATGGGTTCAAGGGCTTCCGGTCGAAATTATTTTATAATATTCTAATCATAAAATAAGTTCCTAAAGAAGCTGCCAGACGTTAACTGCTCCCTTGCACGCGCTTCAAAATTGTGGAAAACTTTCCATTAAAAACTACTGATTTCTTTTAAAAATAATCTTGGTTTTTCTTATAAGTTTGCAACCAGAGTTGGGTCGAATACTGAAAATCGGTATTCGAATACGAATACGAATACCGGAAAAAGAAAATATTCGAATACTCGGTATTCATGAACACCCGGAATCGGTATTCGAATACTGGAAACGAAAATATTCAAATACTATAAAGAAAAACCTATGATTAAAAAAATTTAAAAAGCAAAAAAAACGGTACTCACCTCATTTTTTCCTATTTTTCTTCCCTTTCGGTATTCTAATCATGATAATTTTGATATTCGAATACTGCTTACACATTTCGGTATTCGAATACTCGGAACGCCGGTATTCGAATACTCAAAAAAGTATTATAATACAGAATCCCGAATACTTACCAAAAAGTATTCTGCCGAATACCGAATACCAAGCACACAAATGTATTCGAATACCGGCAAAATATATTCTGAATACTATTTAGAATACTGAGTATTCGAATACGACTCAACTCTGATTGCAACGGCAGAATAGTCCTTCATAATATAATATAAAAAGTTAAAGTTTTATTAAAATTTGTAACAAAAATCTTTATTCTGGAGAAAAGCTTAATTATAATTTGTTTAAATTTATATTCCCAGAAAACAAATAACCTATAAGAAACCAAGGTATGGTAAACTTTATACAATCCAAATTGAGATAGCACAATAATTGGGGTATTATCAATTTACCATGTAACCCATTGACAAAAATAGCCTGTATCATAGTTGATCTTTTCCCGTAGAGGGACAACGTGGACTTGACGAGTCTGTCATGCAAAATGGTAGGCGGGGATAAATCTTATTGGAGTAATTCGAATTTAACGTAATGAGATTGGTTGGAGATTTTAAGGCAGGATAAACACTATTTGGCTTTCTTCAGAACGCATGCACCTGCGAGTATTCGACAGTGTCGTCAAATTCAAATTCAAATTCAAATTTTATTATATAAGTTTCAAATATACAGTACAATGTTAAGCAATAATACAGATAGACAACAAAATTTAATTATTGGTAACAGCTTAAACATAAAGTAATTTATAAATTAAATCTATCCTATTATATCTATATGGATGAAAGAGGTCAGCTAGACTAGAGAACTATGCCTGTGTTTGACCACTTGTCACCCTTAGGAAGTCAGCAATCTAGGTGTTAATAAAAAAATAGTTATAATAATTTGTTGTAATACATTACAAGCTAAATCAAAAACTAAACACTAACGGAGGCGAAGCATATGCGGGACAAGACCATTAACAGGAATGAAAGAGCGGGGTAACGAGAAGAAATTGAATTGCAAAAGAATCATAGATTTTTTATTATATTAGTAAAAGTATTGTGATTTTCAAAAACAAATTTTTGTGTTAATAACTTATATTTTTAAGTTTCTTTTTACTCTCAGAAAGTTTTTTTAGTGATATTGGCAGCAGGTTATAAAATTTTGGTGCAAAAAACAAAAAATTTCTTTGCAGGTGAGTTTTAGTAAATAATGACGTAACATAAGTTTTATTTTTTACTGATCGAGTTTCATACTGGTGCTCTGGATATGTAAATAAATATTTAGATTTATTAAAGAATAGAAGACAAGAATGGACGTATAGAGCACGCAGGTTAAGAACTCCTGTTTCTTTGTATAGTAATTCTGTGCTGTATCTATTATTTTTAAAATATGATATTTTGAGAATCTTATTTTGGCATACTTTAAGTATGTTTAAAACACTGTCCGTTGATCCACCCCACACCACAATACAGTAGCGTAGAATAGATTCGACTAAGGAGGAATAAACTGTTTTAAGGAGTTTATGTTTTAAGATATTGCGCAGTTGGTAAAATCTGTAGTACAGTCGTCACATATTTATTTTTATTATTTATTACTTTATGTTTTAGGTGCCCAATTTGGATTTTGATAAACGTTTTTATTTACTGTGTAAGGTAAATTTAAGTTTATAATTATTATTGGACAATTCTACTTTTTAATTTAAAAATACAATGGCATTTTGGCGGCCTTTAAAAAAACACTAAAAGAAGACAATAGTTTAATTAAAGTAAACAACTGGAAAAAATATTTAAAACATGATTACCAAATTGGTATACGGCAAAGGTTGCAATTTAAAAAAAAACGAAGAAGTTTTTGTTTTTATGCACTCATTATTATTCTTTAACAAAGCCTAATATCAAATTTGTATTTTTACAGGTAATTATTAGCTGCCTTTACACTATATTTATGGTCACTCGGTAAAAAATAAAAAATTATTTTAATAAAATTGATACGGGCGCCAAGGTGTTTATTCGTTATATACGACTTTTACCAGGACAACTAAATAACAAAGTTCCAACTTTAGGAATGGTTGAGCAGAAACTATGACCATCCTGATTATGAATATAAGTTTCTTTGTACTTTAAGGTATATTTTGATAGACTGTGGCTTTAGTTACAAACAAATAGATAAGAGAGTGGTTATTATGGAATCCGCAGGTATTGTTTCACTTAGGCAAGATTACCCGCGTAAGATAAAAGAATACCGTGAAGCAAATAGAGGCATACATTCTCAGAGAAAATTAATTATAATATAACATGCTGGAACTGAGAATGGCTTTGTACCCAATACTTTGTTGCTATCCGCTATAAACATAAAGCCATCTTCGGCGGACTATCATGAAGACATGACGGCCGAACTATTTGAAAAAATGAGAACAGCAACTTTTGCCTAATATTAAACCAAATTTGGTGATAGCAATGGACAAAGCATCATACCATTCTCGACAACAAACCAAAATTTCAAAGGACAGCACCAAAGAAAAAGAAATAATAAAATTTATAAAGAACAAAAATATAGAAATACCAAAAGAAAAACAAAAAAAACTTGTTTAAAATAATTAAGCAACAAAACTTCAAAACAATACGTCATTGACCAATTTTATGGTCATACTATTTTGTGCTTGCCTCCAAATTATTGTATTTTTAACTCTATTGAAATGATCTGGGCCACTCCAAAAACTAAATTGAGTAAAAAAAAATGAAATGCCGAATTAAGCAAATCTGTACTCCATAATATACGATTAGTATTTGAGAAACTTGACAAAACCGAGATATGGAAAAATTATGTATCCCACGTCAAATAAAAAGAGCAGGAATACTGTGTTTTACCACGAAAATATCCAATAATTATAAATACAAATGACGAATCAAGTTCTTAAAACAGTGACAGCGATAATGAAAAGGAAAAAACATTTTTGTAGTGGGTACACAAAATCTAATAAAATTGTTTTATTAAATTTTAATTTTGCCCTGTTACAAAACTAACATCCTCTCAACTGACTGTGTATAAACTTTTACTTTAAATAAAAATCAACATTTTTATAATAGATATGTAAATTAATAATTAATTTAATATAACTGCTCTATTA
Source organism: Listronotus bonariensis (assembly GCA_014170235.1). Classification (NCBI taxonomy): domain Eukaryota; kingdom Metazoa; phylum Arthropoda; class Insecta; order Coleoptera; family Curculionidae; genus Listronotus; species Listronotus bonariensis. Next base: position 5,240 of record JACEGR010002193.1, on the reverse strand, counting down.
AATTTTTATCCTTCCGCCCATGCCTAACAAAGAAGCCGCCTTTTGTCTGCGTGGAATTCGGTTTTTTGCTGTCTCAATTGTGATTGTATCAAGTATAACACAGTAAAAGCCACAAATAAGGCTTTGAACACAAGTTAAAAATTTTCAATGGCAATAAACTTTTTAGAACTGTAGAGCTTTTAAATATGATGGGAGGTACCGAACTGGAACCCTTTTATTGCCTTTTGGAAGGTGGTAAAAATGGTTGGTTGTTCCATGAAATTCAAGATTTGTTCTTTTACATGCAAATTTTACAGCAAGAAAATATCGATTTGCCCAGAAGAGTTTCTGACACTATCTCACTGACTGAAATTCCTGATTTGGTCAGAACCTGTGGATACTCACCAAGCGATTTTGAGGTTGCATATTTTTTTTTTTAAATTTACACACAGGGTAAATTCTTATTGTGACAATTTCGACAAGTTGAAATAATAACAGTATTTTTTCGACATATTTAAAAATCTATAGCCGCTTCCCCCGTTTTTAAAAAGGGTAACATCCTATATCTCGGAGACACTGCATTTCTGGACCCATGTTCAAATAAACTTGTTTTATATAGTTAGCTCAAAAATGTGCCCTTAATTTTTCTACTGTAATAAGGAAACACCCTGTTTAAAGTTATCATTTCTTCATTACAGATTGTTTAAAACATATTGCTTGTAATTTTTACCTAACTGAACTTTATAATATAATAAACGCAAGCAGCAAGCTGAAGTCTTGTTGACGTCTCTTTTTAGTCATATTTAGTAAGCAAAGACGTCATAAGATGACGATAAAATGACGTTAAAATGACCTCCCTAAGTCACAGACAAAAGACCTCCCGTTAATGACGTCTTTAAGATGACGAAAAATTGACGCATATACTTTTTTCAAAACCTAAAATGATACGATATTGCTTATTGAGATCACCAATCGTAGACCGATCTCGAACTATTTTGGTCTCATCGGTACGGGTGGGTATGGTGTAGGCGATAACAACAAATACCATGCTCCAAAAAATTCCTATAAGAAGCGAAGATGTTGAATAAACGTAGTAGTTTATTATCCATTACGCCATCTATCGGTAGAGTTTTTTTCTATTTCAGTTTTGTAAAATTCTTAGTCTTATATTTCTGTCATGATATGTTATGATATTTCGGTTGGATTTTGACATGAATCATATAATGTCACAAAATTTTTCTGGCGGATTGTCTAAACATGATGACATTACATTTTTGTGAGCTAGTATATGAAGAAAAAATGACGTCGAAATGACGTCAGCTTGCTGCTTGGGAATTAATAAAATATTAAATTATAATATTTCTTAGCTTGAGACTATGATGATAGACATTCGCTACAGAGACTTTGACGAATTAGGACATGTCCGGGATGAGATAACATTCGTAGAGTTCGTCAAGCTATTTATTAATCATAGACCCGCATATGGCTATTCTCTTGAGCACATCAAGAAAAATTTCCACACTATATGCCAAATGGCAGATTATCCCAGAAGATCGAAGATTGAAAGCCACGATTTGATTTATCTATTGCAGAATGTTGGTAAGACAATAATAAAAAGAATTTTTGTTGTATTCAAAGCATTTTATATGGTAACTGGAATAAAACTAGTAATGGCATTACTTTTGTTTCAAGCTTTGACAACCCTGAATGCTGTGAACATTTCAAATTAAAAAAAAAACGAAATTTGAGCAAATTCTGCGTCTGGCAGCGGTATTTATAATCCATCATTTGTGTGACGTCAGATGTGCATGTCATCCATCAAAAAAAAGTTTTAAGTTTGAAAAAAAATAGGCAAACAATCAATGCAAAAAAAGGTTAAAAAAAAGATCATCTTACTTGGGGCAGTACAACTCCCTCACAAACTGAGCTGAAAACTTTGGCTTTACGTTTTCAATATACATGTTCACCCAAATCAAAAGGTTTATAGGCAATACGCGAAAAGAAGACTAACGCATGTAGGATATTAAAAGGACGAGAGAGAGAGAAAGAGATTTATAAATTAAAGACACATCAACCTGTGTGGATTTTTAGTACTAACAGGAAGAGATTAGACAAAAAAATGCCGGTATGTAAACATAGTGACGCATCGGTCCCGCTTTATTAGTGCTTTATTTGCCTATGAACCTATTTATTTGGCTGGACGTGTATAGACACTTGATATATTAAAGAAAATACAAACTTTTAGGTGAACCCTCGCCAACTTTACACAAACACTTGACAACTCTTTTAAGAATTAGTACTTATGGGGAAAATAACTTCGAATTTTTACCACCAGTAAGTATTTGTAAAATAGGTATATTATGTTCCACTATGAGAGCAAGAGTGAAAAAAAGCCATTTTTTTCTTGTATTAAATTTCAAAAATATAACATTAAATTAAAATTTTCTTAAAGAAAGTTAATTTTTACAACCGTCTCATTTTTTCATTTTTTTTATAAACTACATTTTTTTTAAATATAAAAAAACCATGTAAAATAATAGTACTATTTTAATATTGTCTTAAAATATTTTAAAAACCTTATATTTTAGGAAATTGATACCAATTTCTTATTTTACGAACTATTTGGAATAGATCCAGACAGAACAGAAAATCAAGAATATGATCATGAGAACAAGGATATGGCAGATAGTGACAACAACCTTTATAATTAAGAGTTCCTCATTAATTTGTTTACTAATATAATACATATTATACCAAAACTGTACCTGGTTCTAGCAAATGTTAAACAATAAAACTCATTATTATATTTTTTAAAAACCCGTATTTATTTACGAATGTTCATATAAAAACTAATTAAGGTACATTTCAGTCTACATTAAATATCACGCAGATTTGTAAAAACTAAAACATAAATACAATAAAAATTACATCTAGGAGGTAACCACAAAAATACCATGTCTACTAAAAATTCCAATATATCTAAATTCCATAAATTCCAAGTACTGATATTGTTTACTTTAAAAAAATGGGAGTATTGTTAATGGTAATATGACAAAAATATCAACTTAACTTGAGATCTTGCAATATACCATTCTTACTGTAACTTTTTTTACTGAACTTTCTTTGTGTAACCTTAGATTTTGCATTTTCGACTAAGTCGTTGAAAAGCTTGGAAAACGTATCCGAAAACTTGTTAAGCATTCCATGGTGTTGCATGCCAGGTAACATAATTATAAATGTGACGAACATATAAGTTAGGAAAAGGTTATCTACAGTACCTCCCAGCCACGTTAAAAGGCAAAGTGTGAAGATGGTTATGCCGAAGTACTAAAAGAAAATAGATTATTATTGATATTAATATAGACCCAGAACTTATTTTCTATCAAAAGCAGCAAAAATCTTTATCTTGTAAAAAGCCTTTTTACTTAAAAAAACAACACTGCTATACTTAACTGACACTTAGATAAGGTTAATGTCTATAATACTTACCAATTTGGGATTGGTAACTCTCATTCTGCAATAGGAAGAAGCAACCAATTCAGCTTTGGTTTTGTACAAAATTATATTTGTACAAATTTCCTCATATTGTTTTTGCTTTTCATTGGTCCATGCATCTGATTTGAATACAGTAGATAGAATAAGTGGCAAAAAATAATCAGCAAGCGTTATCATAAGGCCAAGCAGTGATATGACTGTAAGCACATTTGGGTCACATAGCCATACTAAGGTAAAAATTGCACTGCTACCTACATAAAAAAGGGAAATTAGTGTTTATGGTAAAAGAAGGAACTGCTTAAATTGTGGAAGACTAATATAATGTCATAAAAATCTTTATACGGGGTTTTTGGGGCGCTGGTCACGAATCCAAAAGATTTTTTTGGGGGAAACATTTCATTCTCGAGATATTCATCATCAAAGTTTAAATTTCAACTGAGCCTATTTTCACTATATTCCCCTTCTTTTGCACACAATTCTTGATTTAAAGCTAAACTGTCACAAAATATTTAATTTTCACCTTTTAAAGCCCTGTTTTTCTACGTTTCTTACATTATTTTTGCATTAAATTGAGTGGCTTTTCTTTGATAATGCGGCAACCATACATACACATAGGGCTTCATGGCACACTGTGATTAAAATGATTCAAAGGATAGCTGTGCAATTTAATACAAAAATAATGTAAAATACGTAAAAACGGGGTTTTAAAAGGTGAAAATCAAATATTGTATGCCACTTTAGCTTTAAATCAAGAATTGTGTGCAAAAAGAAGGGGGAATATTGTAAAAATAGGATTAGTTTAAATTTCAAGTCTGATGATGAATATCCCAAGACCAAAACGTTTCCGCCAAAAATTCTTTTAGATTCGTGATCAGCACCCCAAAAAACCAATGTATACCAAATTTCGTCAAAATCGGAGTTGCCGCAGGTTTCTAGAAAATTACCAAAATAAATTATAGGTTACTTACCAGCTAGTAGTGCAGTAGATTGCCACTGCTTTTCCCACAATAAAAAGCTGTATGCTTGTAAAATTAGCTCCCTCAAGGCTCCATTGATAGTTTGAGTTTTCTTATTTGAGTTTCCTAAAAGTAAAGGTGTGTACACAAAAAAATATCCAAATAATACTATTTTTTAACGCAATTTTAATTATCTTTAGAATCTCGGTTAAATAAGCATCAAACATAAAAATCAAAAGTTAATATACCATTGAAGGAGGAAAGGATATCTTGTAGGACTCGGTGGACGTGGAATGAGGAAATAAGGCATGAAAGATTTGTGAATCATTGGGGTTCTTGGGAAAACTTGAAAGGTCTCCGAAACAAGGCTCAAATCGAGGATTTGGAAAACAAAGATCACCCTTAAAAATAAAGGTTATGTAAGTTTTAAATTTTTAAAATTAAACTTCGAATGCAGATAAAAAAAACTTACGGTTTCTGACATGATTCCAGCGTGCTAAGTACTTCCTAAAAAATCTAAATCCCTTAAAAATTGCTTAAAAATCAAAAAATGACGAGCAATGACATTCACAAAATATTTTTGTTTTGTTTCCCTCTCCCTCTTCGCTTCAATTCGTTAGTAAGCGATTTCGATTTATTACGGCTGGTTGCCGGTTGTAAATGCGTCAGAGGCCGGATTCTTAACTTCTCGATAGGTGACGACTCGGTCGGTATCGAGTTCTCGATATTCCTTTCGAAACCCAGCGAAATCTATCAACCTTAGGGTCTTTCCAGTGACGAAAATTTTTGTGCGTCACGCTCCAGGGCTTG